>JAAAKL020004704.1:0-20493 GCA_010016065.2 Carybdea cf. marsupialis auct. non (Linnaeus, 1758) | reverse complement strand
ATGTTTGTCTTTGCCACTTATCTATAGATATGTAACGTACTTAAGAATATGCATTTTGTGGTATTTATTGGTATTTATGCAAAGCATTAGAAATTTACACATAATTGAAGCCTAGCTGTCTAGCTATCCTTACGTAACACTTCTGATATTCCGTCTTCTAGATGTTCATGTAGAAATGTGCTTTTAATATTCTACTTTTACATAACTACATATGTACATAAAAATACATAAACAAAGAAAGTTAAGGTCAAATGTTACAAAACAGTTTTGTCTTCCATCTATTTACTTTTATCGGTGTTTAAAGGGTAACCTTAAGGTTCCACGCAATCACGAAGTAAAGCGTCGTGTTTACTATATAATGTTTTGTGGGATCACACCTAATAATATCACTGTTTTATCTAGACTTATTGTCTCTTCCATCTCAGCTACTACACCAAATGTTCCTTTCTTTACTCACCTCTTTAACAGTCGGAAAAACCTCTATCCTGCTTTATCGTTTATAGGGTGAAAATTGCAAATCTGGTGGGATGAGAAGAAGTTCAAGAATTAAAAGCAAAGAAACTGTTGAGTATGCTTCAAATAGTAGTGAAAACGACGAAGTTTCCCACAATAAACAAGCAAGAGTTACTAAAAAGAGTTCTAAACTGCAAAAGGGCACCGATAAGCCCACAAAGGAAAACTCGAGGGAAGCAGATAATGACTTGTGTCTCGCTGTACTTGCATGCCATTCGGTGAACATAGCAGAAAGCAGATTTTGTGCAGACGAATTCAAAGATACATCTGTTAAAACAGCTAAGAGTCTTTCATGCCTAGACACTAATTTGGAGACGTCCTCGAGGAAGGGAAGGAAAAATTCACAGGAAGAATCATGTGAAGACATAAGCAGTCAAACCACAGATAACGAAACTGCTACTCCGGCTTCTAGTAGGATTAACGACGTGAGAAGAACTCCATCACGTGAAAGTGATAGAGAGGATAGTCCTGTTGAAACACCCTCAAGCGCAACATTATCTGACTTCTCACCCAAAGTTAGTAAAGTTATGACAAGCCAAGAAACCCCGACTAGCAAAAAGTCATTGGAGGAATCTCGTGTCAAGGGGAAAACACGTTCTTCTCAAAATTTAGCAGCATTGTTTGAAGATATCAGTAACAAAGCCATTTATAACGTAGCCATAAAAAATAAGAAGAGAGAAAAGAGTCCCATTGTCCTCGCACATCAAATTAAAAGCGGGTATAGAAAGGCATTTGAGACACCCTTACAATGTGGACGAAGCAGCCCTCATCTTTCAAGTGCTGTAAACGTTGGTAAGATTAATGAAACATCCGGGATTAAAGAAATTGAACGTGGTCTGAATATGAGCTATAGAGATGAAATTAAAATCAGCTACTCAGACAAAAATAATCGGAGCCTAAAATCTGGTGATTTAAGATGCGGGAGTAAACAAACACAGAACAGTGACGATATAATCAATAGCTTTGCATCTATATGTCAGGTATGTCTCACCATGATAACAGAAAACTAAGACCCTAAATATAAAAATATGATTTCAATATTTTGCAGATTTGGTTTACAGTTTTGTATCCTCTACGTTCTTAATATTTTATGAAGATCAGAAAGCTAACACAATTCAGAACATTTTAGCTGGTGAAAGATAGCGTGATTGTTGCACAAAAAATCTTTGATAGAGTCAATAGTATCACATACGGAATAAAGCAAGTTAAAAATATATTCCCGAAAATAAATGTCAAGAGTAGGCTGCAAAGGCATGAAGTTTATATTTCAGCAGTTACTTAGATTGTTCCTTTATAGTATACTGTCCATCATTTTTGTTGAAGCTACTGATTTTTCCTTATTTTCTGTTTCCGGGTAATGCTTAGTTTTGAAATTTATCCTCGCAGAGCATTTTAGAGGGGACCAATGAGGATGAACAAGTTGCTTTGGTGCAGGAACAAGAACTTAACAGATCAGTGCAATTGAAAAACGTAAGATGAAGATTACTTTATCATCGATTTAATTAGTTAGCTTTTCAGAAGAAAATATCTAAGTATTTTAAGATATTTTCCTTTAAATTTTCAATCCATTGCTATTACCACTGCTATTCCATCTATTACCAGACATGCTGTAAACTCGGCGTTTCGTAACATTTTGCAAATCTCAGTATACCAAATTTGAGTGTCACTTGCCTCTACAATATTGGGAGGCAATAAGTGCCAAAAGTACAAAGCTTTATTTGGCGAAAGAGGAGTCCAATTAAGAATGTTAAAAAAGATACATCACGTTAATCATCAGCTGCATTTTCAAGGGGAATTCTGATCTCAAGCTGATAGGCTACTAACAGCCCCAAAGCGTTTCTCACAACTCTTTGGGAAGGGGTACATCCAATCAGGTTTCAAGTTTGTCAACATGTATGACTTTTAGACAAGTCTCCCGGCCAAGTATCAACTTTGTTTGCATCGGTATTTAAACGCAGGTTAGAAGCAGTTTCATTCTTGTTATTCATTATTCTGTAACTTATCTTCCTTTTCCGCTAGAAAAAGTAGCGCAGAGCGTTATATCAAAGGTTAACTACGAGTTTAAATTTCACAATGCTGAACATGGGTTGTAGATGTGGCAAAAATTCTTACCTCTATACAATTGTCTAGGGAAGCAGTATCCATCTATAAAATCTTAAGAATCATTAGGTTTCTATGAAAGCTGTAGCACGCACTTATCCATTTACCCTCCTCAAGTTTTTACATAACCCCTATAGGCCGGAGCCCCTATAGAGAAACAGTGTCGCATTTTTCACATAAGTTTTCATTGGGTAGTTTTATCCTTATAGATACGAACATAGGAATGAATGAGTATACTTGAGGGTGAAGGGAAGTGCTCATTTGAAGAAAAGTCAACAGAAGATCACCCAAGGTGTGTTTGTTGAAGGGGTGCTATTGGTTCCAAGACTGGAAGAGGGGGCTATTATTTACGTTTTACTTTTCACTATTAAGAAAACGTTTTCCTTTGCCTTCGTTAGACGGAGAACAAGATTCAGAAATCTTTGTCAAAAAGTTGGAATGACTCAGGTTTGCTTTTCTAAATGATTAACGTAAAGCAAAAGTACTTCGTGTTAAGAGTTTTACATTTTTTAAAGCATTTGATGCATCACAGACTGAAGAATGTTATTAGTAACCGAGACGTTTTCATCAAATGACTCATTGGAAATACGAGGCATATCTGTAATCCAAATATACCAATCAGAATCACGAAGGGAACGAGAATTCTGCCTTAAAGAACGAACCAGAATAGTACGTTTGTCCGTTTGGTGAATGTCTTCTTACTTATCCTACAACAAGAAAGACAGTAGGATTTGTCTTGAAGGTTCTAAAATCCAAGACATCTTTCGCAATACTTGAGGAATTGACGTTCGAGTTGCCACCCTCATCCTCTATTGCTCTTGATCATTTAATGCCTAATATCCTCTAGGCAGGAAACGTCGAGGGGATCGACATTTTGCGCTTCTCCAGATGCGCCAAATTTCGCTTTAAGAATAAACTACTAAAATCGGAGCTTGACCTCTAGTATAGTGTTACACGGATGGAATACCTTCTTTACAAAATAAAAACATTCAATGCTACAAGGAGATAGAAAACGGAGAAACACAAACCATCTTTACATTGTGATAACGAAACTGCTTACTATGGAGGCTCTCGACTAGGCCGCGAGAATGTGATCAGGTCTTGAAAACCCCATAGACAAGTCACATGAGATTCATCAGTCAGCTCACTTACAAATCGTTTCAAGGTTCAAATCGAGCAAGAAACATATTGACCTTCTTTTAAAGTACAAAGTATCCACCTACTGAACACGTCAACAAAATTCTAGAGAAAGGATAGTTTCTATCATGTTCATCATGTCGTTTTCATATAATTCCATTTTTCATCTTACTTCTCAATTGTACTTGTGTCAGCTCAGCCAAGGATACTAGATCAGCCCGACAAATTTAAGGTAGCTGAGCCGTGACTCGACAGGTATACTTTATAGTTCCAAATACACGTATGTCTTAATACTGTAAGCCGATGTATTAGTGTGTTGCAATTTGATTCACACCACGTTGCTCATGAAATTGGGGGAAACGTTGATTTTAAGGCTGGAATATTAAGGCTCAAATCAAGTTTAGTAGTTCGTTCAACATTTTCCCTGTTATTGTGATACAAAACTACAAAAACATTTTGTTTGTTTTGGAATTGCTTCAAGTTTACAAGTAAACTATATGGAATGACCCTTTTACATTTTGAGTTGCAGTAGCGATGATTCGACTAATATCAACTTATGTAAATTTATTTTGAAGCCTAGTCATTATTACACCTCACGTTCGTTTAAATTGCTTACTCTCTTGTTCAAACTACGAGCTCTGTATGCTTATATTATATTCAGGTTACATAAAACTGCATCGTAGACGTACATTTATCATATTGGTGGGGGAAGGGCTCTGTCCCTGTGATTGTAAATCCCTAAAGGGACTAATTCTGGTAAAAGGATTTACACGAAATACAATCAATGTGTGGGAGATTTAAGGACAACATTTAAACATAGTTCATCATGTTTTACAATTAAATCAATTCTTGCAGCACTCCCATTTTTACTTAATGGCTCAAGCCTGCTTTGGTTCCGAAATATGATAGTGATGAAAGTTATTGGTAACTGGTTAACTACACAACTTAACACAAAATTTTATGAACAGTTTGGGAATGACTACTGCTCACTTTTTGCCAAACGTCATATAAAGCAGGGTGTTACAATTTGGAAAGACATGCTTTCTCAATCGATAAATGATATCGTCTGTAATTAGTAACTAAATGCCCATTACCGAGGCATAGGAGAGTTAACCTAGTATTCTCTTACATGTAAACATTAATATAACTCAAAGTCAAAGAGACGAACGATAACAAAACCAATTAGTGCATCTTTTATTGTCATAGGTATCACAATGGAGGGATCTTTTGAATCGTCATCAAGCACATTGAGACATATAGCTCATCAAAGCAGTCCGCAATATCCCAAGACACCAGAGAGTAAAGAGGAGAGAGAAGGTAAGCATTGGTTTTTTGTAAATTTTAGCTATAGTTATCGTACTATATACGTCTAGATTCTATGTTTGTTTTAAGGATAGAAAAGGAAAGTCTATCGGCTTAGACGCCATTCTCTTCCCTATTCAAGACTGCTCACCACTGACTATAGGAATTATATTTCCTATGACATTGTTGTAATTAACCCTATGCCGACTTGGGATATCCAGCTCTGAGAGAGGAATAGTTGGGTGCTAGTAGGCCTGCGAGTATACTGGTAACTCTTTGAAAGTTTGATGCTCGGGTATCAAATTCAAATTTTAGCTACATAAAAATTTAGATACAGATAATCAGCATATAGAAAAGTGCAAGAAGTTACTTTAACTACCGTTAACTTGATTTATCCCAAAAACCCCCCAGGTTTATTACAGGTGTTCTTATCCTGACACATTTCGTGTTCTTTGTTGGTGACTCTTAGTAAGGGGTTATTATGACGTCATAATCACTAAATGTTTAAATAATTATACCTATAAAATCTTTTAAGAAAATTTGAGGAAAAGCCTGTTATTCACCATCATCATCATCATCATCATCATCATCATCATCATCTACGTTTAACGTCTATTTCCATGCTAGCATGGGCTAGACGGGGTTTTCTTGATACCTCAGCTCCAGGCCTTTCGATCTTGAGCAAGGCCTATTTCTAGTTTCACATCATTACTGATAATTTGTGTCCATTATGTTGTTAAAATACACTTGTTATTATAGAAACAGAAAATGTAATTGAGGAGAAAAGACCAGCAAAGGTACGTGCAAGGGTGACTAAGCACTGAGTGTGATTGTTTCTATAGTTTGTATACAAATTACATTGAAAGATTTCTGGGATAAAACGATATGGAAGTTTTTCTGAAAATGATTAATGCAAACAGAATCAGTATCATCTTTCTTCTTTAAATTTGCTTTCAATTTGTATTCCACTCATCCCGATATAGCGTTTTTGGCACGTCTCAACAGCTCTGCCCAGGTACTAATAAAGTATTTGATCAACTCTAGACTGACATAAATTGGGTTTGACACCGCACTGTCTCTGCTGGTCAGGACCTGAAAAACGTTAACTAGTATTATCTTAACAAAGCACAGCGATGCTGGTATTGTATTTCTTAGGTCGAATTTCTGGAAAAAAGGGCAAATGTGATAATTTTATAGTGCCTGTCTTTATATGACGTATTCACATGTTCTGTTATTATTTATCTATGCTAGTTATTAAGTACTTTTCCCTGTCCTTTGATATACGTTATTTGGCGCTCACAACAGATGTTATCAATCATAGCCATGAAGTAAAGTTAATGAACTGCTTTACAGTTGATATTTTGTATGGAAATTCGAAGAGTCATCGACCAGCTATGATACCAGTATAGATGCAACTTAATCCATCTACCTGTTGACTACAAATCATTGTGTGGCAACCCCCTTCCCATGAATTTTTAGAGTCCAGTATTTCAGATCTTTTGGTAAATGTTGCACTCATTTTCTTGAAAATAGAGCATATGCTTATCAACGTCCCTCACATGGCATTGCAATTGACGACATTCAATAACGTTTTGTAGTTATGTATCTA
Source organism: Carybdea cf. marsupialis auct. non (Linnaeus, 1758) (assembly GCA_010016065.2). Classification (NCBI taxonomy): domain Eukaryota; kingdom Metazoa; phylum Cnidaria; class Cubozoa; order Carybdeida; family Carybdeidae; genus Carybdea; species Carybdea cf. marsupialis auct. non (Linnaeus, 1758). The sequence goes on along the minus strand of JAAAKL020004704.1, from coordinate 13,832 downwards.
GAGCTTAACAACAAAGTTTTTTTAACACGCTACATACAAAAATTACTCATAAGAGCATGGATAGTTGCAATTTTATAAACCGTGACAAGCTTTTAACCATATATGCTGAATTATAAAATGCCTATCAAATTAGAAGAAAGATAATCAAACAAGTCTTTCCTGTGCTGAAAAATGGTAAAGTCCATCAAAGTTTATAGCCAAGTTCACATTTCATTCGCAAACTTTAGTGCCGTAGAGCAGACGACGCCATGCATTTGCGAAACACCAGAAAGAGTTCTATTGCAGAAAAGATCCATTCGTCTTCCTAAAACTCCATGTGAGTAATCATGAAAAGTGTTTTCTCGACTCTGTGTTCTGTCTGTATACATTCACATTTTAACTTGATTTTAACATTATTGATAATAGGATTGCAAGCCTAAGCGTGGTACAAATTTGAAAAGCGGGAAAAAGAAATATGTTCCAACAGGAAGTCGCAAAGCAAGCAAAAGAAAGGATGAAAACTTCAGGAATAAAAGCAGGACACTTTTACCTAAAAGGAATAAACTAGGTAAGTCTATTTTTTAGATAATTTTACAATTCTTTGTAAATTGTCTATAGACGAAGAAGCATCATTATGTATATTAATCTTTGTTTGACTTTTTATACCATTTCTTTGAAGGTATTGTTTAGCCAAAAAAAATATAGATACACTTTAACTGTTACGGTTCTTTTAGCTACAAATCTTCAAAACGGAAAGTGTCTGTTACAATTGTAGATGACCATCAAACAATGCAAATTAATGTTTTACTTTATAATAAAATATGATGAGCAAGTTACTTGAGATGCTACACACAGTTTCAGCTATTTCTAATAAAATCACTTGTCTAACGTATTTTAGGCAAGGTTATGTTTTCATGACTAGTAAATATGTACTTTTAATGGTCAGTTGGTCCTGCCATAATTTACTAAATAAAGAAAGACTAAGTAGTTGGCACTATACTCATACGGCAATCGACAACGACAATATGGTGTTGTTAATGGTACATGTTAGTGCATATGTGGCAATAAATAAGAGATAGCCTTGGTTTTTAATTGAAGCATTTAGTATAAAACACAAATTTTCTTTCAAACTTGCGGGAAAAAGACGAAACTTAATATCATGCCTTTTCTTATGTTTAAAGATGTGATTGCCGAAGCTGATTCCGATGGCAATTGTTCTGAAAAAGACTGTGACATCAGGTAGGGGTAATTACTATTTCTCTAAGAGTAGTAACAAGTAGTCAAAAAAGTAACAGTTAATTTCAGTCTAGTATCGTTCAGTTGTATTAGAATCTGAAGTCATCGATCATCAAGGACCGTCTGTCATTCTCTCTTATTGGTGGAATGCATTTATATCGTAAGAATGTCTAGTACAGCACCAAGCATACGTAAGTACTTACTTTTTTGCCCTCCTCTAACTTTCTTTCCTTAAATGATGCCTCCTCTTATCGGACGCTAAGTCACCTATTTCCTGGTGGCATACGTAAATGATGAAGATGCCACCAGGAAATCGGTGTATATGTACGGTGTATATATACGGTGTATATATACGAAAATCTATCAGTGTATATATACCGTGTATATATACACCGATAGAGCCAGCATTCTCGTATAAGTATAAATAATATATAAATCTCATTAAAATACATTTTCCGCTACGTTTCGATAGTATTTTTTTCAAAGATACTTTACTTGCGAAGATAGTTTTAATTTTTGCTGAATAAGAAATGCCAAGTTCTTCTTGCAAATAGAGGTAAGGCCACTCCTTTACATGTAGGTACATTCCCTAAGTACTGCTTGCAATTGCAATTTTCCTCTCATGATAAGAAAATGATGCAGTTTCAGATCTTGTCATTTAGTAACTTCAGAATCACCCTTCATTAGGATCATATTTGTGCAATCAAAGGCGGCCTTCTGTAATTCCGGAGTAGTACGAACAGTTTGAAATATGTTTATGCCACCATACTTCAAAAGGACACTCTATGGTTATTGCAATATTGTTATTAGAAGATCAAAATCAAACACTGGAACTTGTTCTATGTAATAAGCAAGAATTTCTCCTTCCTTGTAGCAACTTAAAGGACAGTTTATTTATATTTACCATTAAAGAATTTACTTGCAGCCAATTTCCAAAATATATCTGCACAAATATATATAATGTGTAGTACATTTCGCAATGGAAGAGCAAATTTGGTAGCATCGTCTTGTAGCGTTAGTTTAATGGTAATGATAAAAGATGTATAAAGAACCATCGCCAGTTACTATCATTTGCGATAGATACGTGTGCAGTTTTGACGCTTAGGAGAGGATCGTAGGAGTTTTGATATTCAAGAGAGTGAGATAATGGTTAAGGTTGATTAAAGTTAGTCCAATTACCTTTGGCAGAATGGTAGGAGAGAATGGAAGAGAAAGTCTGCAAAAATACCTTAGGCGAATAAAACTATTTTTAAGGTTAAAGCTGTGTGGAGGCAGCCTTGATAGATCTACGGACCCGTAGGCAATGGTGGTGTTTAGGTGCTCTGCGGGGGCTCTAATAGATGTGCTGACTTTAAACGCTTCGAAGATCATTCTGTTAGTTCTGATGATTAGAATTGAAGAAAAGGCAGTACAGCGGTAATAGTTTTAGAAAAGGTAGAGGGACCAGAGACACAATTGCTCTCATAAGAGTGATTCTGAGAGAAGAATTGAGCATGTTCAAGACGTTTTTGTCTGTTTTGTGGAATATGGAAAGGCGTTCTACCTGGGAAATCGAAATGCATAAAAGTACTTATTTGGTAACATTTTCAAATTTCGTACAATATCCTCTGTTTCTATGCAGGGACGAAATGAACGTTTTAATGCAGTCCGTTGGCCCAAACATTGGAAAATCAATAAAGGTATATTAAATATTTGTTGTGTGAATATTTAAAAGAAATTTTGAGAACAACCGTAACTCTTGGATGTTTTGCAGTCAAGAGAAAGTTACTAATTTTGATTTCTGCATAAGTTCACTCTTTAATGTGGCGATGTTAAGCAAAGGGAAATGAACAAATGGTGGATTATATAAAAAATGTAAGTTCTGTTTTAGTAAAAGATGTGCAATGCTAAATAATGCAACTGTACCGTTTACAGCACGGATACTGTCCATCATCATTGCTGCTTCTTATTGTATTGTCTGTTGTAAACTAGACTAAATTCAACGAAAGTGCTAAGGGTTGTAAAGTAAACTGAAGTCAAGCAAAGTAAAATAAGTACGATTATTGATATTAAGTTTATGTGAGATCGGAAAGTCAAAATTGTCACAGAGATCAGGCCTCCTGTTAATGATTTTAGCAGGAAAGACGTCCAAGCAGTGCTCCTTTGTTTAGGAAGCATCTTTCCTCCGTAAAGTAATACCGTTTTCAGAAATAACAAGAAACCTAGTTTTTCCCAACATTTTCCCTCGCTTTCCATTGCTCTAGGAAAAGCAGAAGATGTTAGAGACATTTTTAAGGTCAACAACATTCAAGATATTTAGGCGATTTCAAGATCTTAGTTCGGATCACAGAACTGAAAGGTAATAGCCCTTGTAACAGTAAATCTTTCGAAATGAATTTACGTTTTTGCGAACTTTTCACGGATTTATTATTATACCGTGTTATTATAAAGATGAGATAAGCGGGTTATTGACAGGGAGATCAATATAACCACAAGGGAATTTAAAGAAACAATTCTCTTCCTATATCACCACAACCACATCAATAACATATCTTACCACCTAGCACACACATGGCGCCCAGCCCTTCTGGAGAAAAAACTGCAAGCACATAATGACCATAGCGCTATTTCTAACACAGTTCAATCTCAGCTCTCTCAGACATCAGAAATCCCATCAAAATAATATCAGCGATACCTACTAGGTTCACTTACCTGAAGATGGGAGAAGTAGCTCACCAAACGTAGCTTGAAAATGTTTCATGAGATAATAAAGTTTACTGTCCAGTATCATCCTTGGTCGATAAATGTTGGATTATGTGGAAGGTATAATGTTGAATATACAAATGCATTAAGATAATGTAAATTTCAAAAATGCAATGTGAATAATGGTTAAAGTAACAAGTTTACAATTTCATGTTTACAATTTTTGTAATAAGGCCGGTGATTTTCAATTTTGAACTTCTCTCCATCAACAATATTCCTATATCATCATTAATTTTCTTATCATTATCATTGTTTTTTTCAATGATTTTATCGCTTTTATTTTCTATTTGCTTATACATGTATGTATTCATAGGCCTATAGTTCTGTACCACTCAATTTTTAATGTTAATATCTACTTGATAATCTTGTTATTCCCACTTCACTTGCCGGGCAACAGTCACCATGTCAGTAGGCTAGTCTTAGTTACCAACAATCATTCAAGGGAGTTCTCAGTCTCGGCTACGTAAAGTACCTTTCCTAAGGAGAAAACATCAAGTTTAGAATCAAAAGACCAAGAATTCGAATGTGACGTAGGTCATGAGCCCGCCACCTTAGCCACTTTGCCGTGGTACCTCCATGTATATTACTCTCATGTAAGGTGTAAAATTGTTACGCATGCACATTGTCTTGTTTTATATTTTAGCCACAGCTACTCCTCTCAAGATAATTGGTAACAGAGCATAACATGAGACTAAACGCATTTATGAAATGTTGAAAGGGATATTATTAATAGACCAGATATGAATTAAGCCTAAAATGATCTCTTTTGGCGAATTTCCATCGAAACTTTTAACCTCCATATCAGGTCGGATATATAAAAAAACAAAGTCTTATACGTTCTCATATGATTTACTATTACTACTTTCAAGGTATCTCAAAGAATAGCTTAGTATTAAACTTTGCTATCTGTTTGTTTTTCGTTTCACCAACAATAATAAAGCTTCAAACCGTAGCTGTAATGTCATTCTGTGGCACACTACCTCTCAATTCTTGCCTGCTTGCCCATTCATGTGTTTCTCAAAGTAATAAGATACTTTTTAAATGGTAATATCTGCTGCCTTGGAGTATATATATTTATATAAATAGTTAGAAACGATACCTTTTAGCATCTCTTACAAGACAGATAGTGCTACGTATTTCTAGCAGGTAGTTAATCTAGCAGCATATAAACGAGCTCTCGTATTGGTACGCACAATAGAACGAATTTTAACAGTGCTATGAAAAACTTTGCCTTACAGAGAGTGTCTACTTGAAACTTATCTTCAACACCTTTCCAAAGAGGAAGAATGTATCAGAAAAGGATTAGAAACCCAAAAGCAGCTGGAAAGTAATCTTCAGGTGAATTCAACTTACTTGTGTTGAGCATTCTTAGAATCAACATTTATTACTTACACCCAATGTAAATTTTTATCTTCAGAATTAAACTTGCAGAAATCGTTTCACAATTAAATTTATGCATTCCTCAAATATTTTTACTTGACTGTCCCTGCTATACAAAAAAACTGAGATTCTAGTAAAGTTTTAGCTTATCACTCACGCCCAACCCTTCAGAACCATAGCATGAGTCTAGACTACTAACATACCCTTAACGAGGGTACAAATATGCCCATTTTTTTTATTACAGCCCGCATGAAATTGCAGATGGAAAGTGACACGAAGAAAAATAAAAATAACTAAGAATCTCCCTAAATTAAATATGACGTAAACAAACGGGATTTTGCACACGATAGTACTAGTTCGCAATGGAGTTAAAAAGTAGTTAATCCAACTTGCAACATAAATAATTCATGCTCGTATAACACACCTTACAAATTTCACGTAAGCCTAAACTATTTTGTCTTATCGATGTTGGGTAAGCTATGAAATGCTACCTAATACTATTAATCCTTATTTATTCCTTTTCTTTTCATTATTCAAAGACGTTCGTCACACAAAATTTGAAGGAAATGGAGGAAAACAGAGCTCTTCTCGAGAAACGGTTAGCACTCAATATGTTTGTATACGCAATACAACTTTGAAGTAAAATGAAAAAGCCTTTCGTTAAAGATGTGGTCAGCTTCATAATAATGAAGTTCATCATTATTTTATCTTACGAAAATTTAGAGCATTGTAACGCTTTCGAATGACAAGGAATGTTTACAAGTTCACTTTATAAAAGAAATAAATCCATTAAAAAGTTATTCTCTGCTTCCCGGGGCGATTTTTCTATGTGACAGTGTGTTAAATCTTTATTATTTCTTTCTTGAAAGCAAGGTGAAAAGGTCCAAATTAAGACGAAGACGTTAATGCTAACGATCAATAAAATACCTCCCGACTCAATTCCAAGGGAAGGGGCAAAAATTATGGTAAACTACCATTTCCGTCTAACTTCCACAATCGTAGGAAACATGGACCCCTTTCTCTTTATACTCATTTCAATCTTTTACGACTTTTCAGAGTTTGGCTATTTATTTCACATTATCTCTTTACGAAAATGTATAATCTACTAAAGCGAATCAGCTTGTGTCAACATGTTTGAAGGAAAGGAAACAAATGCACAGCATTCTCATCAAGAGTCTTGAGTAGAGGTTATGTTATTTAACTTTTGTTGCTAACTAGCAGTGGTATAGAAAGATGCCAACGGATGCAATATTTAGAGTAGCATGCAAAGAATATTCTGGACCTTTCCCTTTTTTTCGTCCTGCAGCATGAACAAATTGGGAATGTCATGTAACGTTTTCTCAAACAAAATGCGGAATTTAGAGGAGAACCATACCACAAACCAGGTTTGTATGGACACCACTCTGTTGCATAAGTGTGTAGACTTGCACGTCGCAACTACTTTGTCCAATATATATTAAAATGTAATAAAATTCTGATCGAGGGAGGTCTGAATTTAACTTGCCACGAGATTTTGCAATTCCTAAAACTGCAGCTTTGATTTGCTCCAAATATTTTGTCACCGTCTATAGTTGATATTATATTCCTTTTTACATGTCGATGTTACAGTCAAAGCACCTATTTTGAAGCTGCTTCCTTACCATGGCAAAGTTTCAGAGCACTTGCTTCACACCAAATTTTAAGAAGCAAAATGCTCCATACAAACTCAAATTTTGAATCGTTCAAGTAATAGCTAGCAAAGACAAAAGTGCGTACCATTAAACAAAACTATGGTAAGGAACCCATGATATTTAGGATTGATGATGTATTCGGACTGTATGCACTAGTGTGCACTGAAGCGAGAGTATTGGTCCATAGTATCCTTTTGGAGCAAAACATTATAGAGACTGGTGTCCCTTTATGTAACCCTTTGATGGCAGTGAAAGCTTTAAAAAGTTTTGGGAAGAATCCCCTAACTCCAGCAAAACCATGATCCAGGCCTTCCACTTCCACGTCACCCTCTCTCTTGGAATTCCTGCCCAAGCTACTGGCTGTAAGACTATTAGCTCTCTCTGCGAGAGTAGATGGTACACTCAAACAGACACTTAGAAGTCAATTGTATAAGATTAAGAACAATTTTAATTTTAATTTTAAAGGCAATGTATTTGAAATACTTGATATACACACAAGATAAAGTTCAAAAATTTTTTATTAGTCGTCTACGGCTAACATGTCCTTTCCTGGAATGGACGTCTTCAGGAATGGACGTCCATGCGCATTATACACCCAAGATTAATGTAACCTTCTAAAGAATATTCATATATGACAAACTGCACAAGTTGTATGTGCGAGTTTACGTCTTTAAAGTGTGATGCCTTATTACAGTAACAAATATTTGAAATATTTCTATTTGACAAAAAGTGCAAACTAGTGGTCTAGAAGGTCTGTAATAATATTTTATGTGCATTTAAATTCTCTCTTTGTATTTCTTCCTATAGATTGAGTCACAAGAGACCCTCAAAGCGGAAATTTCTAAAATTCAAAGGAAACTAGTTCAGAAATCGGTAAGACAAGGCATTAATTCATAATAAATTGTAAGTAATAAATTTTGGCCTTCTTGGGTTCTTCACCAAGTCTTGGTCTGCTATGGCGTCGTATACTCCATGTCGCTAGTAACAACAAACTAGCACCAAAATACTCTTGTCTGGTATCAAATTGTACAAAAAAACGCCTAGCAAGTTATATAAAGTTACAAGAATATCTAAAAAGGAGTGATGTTTGAAAATGATATTGTAGTGACCTGATACATTATCATAAGAGTGATACAACTCTCGAAACGTGTGGGACGGTACAGTTGTATGAAGTCATTCATATATATTCTTTTTGTCCTTATCAGTTCAAATGTCAGCAGAAAGAGTTCCTCTAGCACGTGTGGCTCTTTTAGTTGTTGCATGATAGGAAAACCGGCCATGCAAACGGCTGTACTTAAGTCGAGTGATGAGGATAAATAGGACAAGGAATATGAAATATAGAGGCAGCTAAGATACTATCGGGGATCCATTTCCTACGCAGGGTAATTCAGTTATTCAATGTATGCCATGTACAAATGGAGTTCGGTAACGCACGGAACAACAATTCCAGATATCACAGCTTTGCAAACTCCTATTTCTTAGAGCCTTCATTTCAACGTTTCTACAATATTCTCACCTACAGCGTACGGTAGCTACCTTGTTACTTGAGTTACTTGAACAACACTTTTAAATTGTTTTTCCTAAATTTTCAAAGTCTGTCCATTCTTTATTGAAGTATAAAACTTTTCTTTGTGAAAAACTTGTGTAGTAAGATAATTAATACCATTCTAACGCTATCTGATTGTCAATTTTATAGTTATACAAATTTTGTTCTTTTATGTTTCAGCAACAAGAGGAGCTAAATAGAATGAAGCAGTCGCTACAAACGATTATTCAAAATGTTTAAACGTTATAGTGGCAACAGACGACTTTTACCAATATCTCTTTCCAAAGAATGCTTGACTCACATATGTATATATATATATGCTCATAGTAAATTTAACCTTAGTGTTCAAGCTTTGTAATTATAGTATGGATTTCATACGCTAAAACTAAGAGTAACTACACAGTAAATATGAACGATTGCTATATTGCAAAAAATGCTTTTTGCTTCCTATTGTCCAAAAAGAGCAATTCACACACGAGATGCAACTGCAACTTCGAAATAGAGGTAATGAGAAAGAATTTATACAAAACTTGTTTCATGATTTTAGATATCACGTTTGATCAAAGGAAACTTCAAAATATTATATAGTGATTACGACTTATAAACTAAAGCATCTTGTTTAGAAACCTTGAGGAAAGTTTTATTATTTTCAGTTGAAATAATGCTTTTAGCTACATATATAGAATTAAAATCAGGTTAAAATTATATGAGTTTGTTATTTGGAGTGTCTACAAATTATATAAAAAAGTTTTGTATTTCGAGACATGTTAAGAAGAATGGTCTCCTTGATGCTCTCTCCCTGTGCAACGCTTTCATTTCAGCTTCCAGTAGTTTGCTAGTGGTCTAGAAGTAAACGTAGCACAAGGCTAACTTGTTCTTCATGTAATTCGTAGTTTCGTTTTAGATGTTGATAGTGGTGTCGATCTTGTATGAGAAATCGATGGAACAAGAGATTAACGAGACATTTAATCTGTTGTTTCGTTATCTCCGACCCGTATTATCTGTGAATTACGTGCAAATGTATCTGTCTTCGACCAAAAATACCTCTAGGGTACAGTGGCATAAGCGTCTGAAAATTTTAGAGTGAGGAAGTGAAGGTGACAGCGAAAATCATTTTTGAACGTATGTTTTTACATAAAAAGTGAACAGCAAAATGTAGAAAACAAAACAATTCAAAATTATTGGTTGGCAACGCCCCTGGCCTCTCTGATGGTTACTCCATGCAATAAATTGATCTTGTACGTCGTTATTAGGTCTTATAAAGTCGTAGATTAGGAGAGAATGCAAGGAATAAACTAAATCAATTCTTTGTTCTTGTATGGAGTCCATCGAACTTGCCCCTGAGGAGACTTGCGTTACACAAATAGGGCTTTTGTACTTATTTATGAATTTAAAGGCTTTTATTGATTATGTTGAACGGTAGTTATACTGGAATTTTTCTCTCGAAAAAGATTCATAATTTTTTTGATCAGCATCTCAAAATCGTCTGGTCAATTTAAGAAGTGTGTTAAAACGTTGCCTGTAGGGAATTCAGTTCTTGTTAAAGGCGTCACTTGTCAAAGTCTCTAAATAAAGGCAAGAACGAAAACATGACGTGTAAATAGCGGTATGAAAACATGACATGCAAATAGCAGTGTGTGTGTGGACGCATGAAATCCAAAAGATAGAGTGGTTTCCAGCACAGTCTTATACAGGTATAATGTAAGTAGCTATAGGGTTTATCTCCAACTGATCTGAAATTTTTATACTTGAATTACGTGCATACGTAATCCTGAATGAGGTTATTCACTCCCAACTATTGGAGGCGGAGGTTTAAAATAATCTTGAGATTTATCTCTTGTCTATTGTAATTAATAGACTGGGAATGAATGCAAGTATTCTGAAGAGTAAATACTTATCGTACTTGACATTCCTACAAGACTATGCTTCTCCTGATGATATACACTTGATTAAAAATCTACACCTAACATTAGTTTGGAGCTCCTTATATACATCTCCATATTAACTACCTGTTGTTAAAGGAACATTTAATTTGCAAGCGGCACCAGGTCACTAAAGAAAAATGAATGGGTGGTTATTGATGATCTACGTACAGGTGATTTCTTCCAGGTGATTAATTTACAGCTGGCCAGGGGAGAGTATTTGTAATCCATGATTGAAAAAACGATTCGTTAGTCGTTAACACTTCTTATTAGAGTACGTTCGTCCTTTGGGTTTCTTAAAATCTCCTTATCCTACTAATACCCATATGCGAACAAAGGAGAATTTCAGAAAGCAGTCATAATAGCTTAACGGCTGTGAGACATTTTCGAACTAGAAATCATTTTTGTTAAATATAGAATATGATATGCTGCAAATACTGATAGTTTAACTCTCTTAAAAAAGAACCATAGATTTATAATAATATCATGATAAACTTCCTAGTGTGTCATTACTACTAATTCTGCCAATTTCTCTGAGCTGTTTTGTGCTTAGAGAACTTGATGTAAACCTGTGCAAAATGTGCTGCTCAGTTGGTAGGCCGTGCGTTCCGTACGTGTTAATAGTGAAAGTGATAAATATTTTAGCATAACTGATGATTCAAAGAGGATTGTTTCTGAAGTATGCGAGCCAATGTCCAAAACTGTTCATAGAAAATATAGAAACCGATGTTACTTCATAATAAAGAATGAATATTCTTTGACACCCACATCATATGAATCCTTTGCAGTCGAATCAATAGGTGAAAATAAAAATTACTAAGCGAATCTATAGTAATTTAGACAGATGTGATTGCTCCTGGGCAGTTTCTCTAGACATTTCCAAGGCTTTTGATAAGGTTTGGCATGCTAGTCTTTTACATAAACTTAGAGCTTACGGCATTGGTGGCAGCATTTTCGGGATCATTTCATTTATTCTAAGTCATCGAAATATTAAGATAGTTTGGGATGGTGAGTCGTCTGATTTGTTTTTTGGAAATGCTGGAGTCCGCCAAGGTTCTATTTTGGGCTCACATTTTTCTCATTTTTAACTATGATCTATCAGATTCTAATGGCTGTGATAGATCATGGTAGAAGGTGGCAAGTGACTTTCAATGCTTAGAAATACTTAACTGGTATCTTTTGACAGATCTCAGGACCCTTTAAAGATGCCTCTTAACACTGATGGCCTTGTTCTTGAGGCGATTTTGTCTTTGAAGCCCCTTGGCATTTCTTTACATCAAGGCTAGAATAAGAGTCTTAACTGACTAACCTAGGTAATCCTGTCTCAAGGAAGGTTGGGGCTCTTTTGCGATCTATGATCTTTCCTTTACCAGACGTTATATCTTTATAAGGTAATGATAAGGCTTTGCATGGAGTATAGTTGTCATATCCGGGCTGGTGCACAAAAGTGTTATCTCAACATATTTGATCGACTCCAAAAACGAATTTCTCGTGCGGTTGGCCCTGAGCTAGCCAGCAAACTTCAAATCCTGTCTGACCGTAGAGTTGTTGCATCTTTAAGTCTTTTCTACAGGTAATACTTTAGTAAGAGTTCTTCTGAGTTTACTGAGTTGGTTCCTCTTCCCCTTATCAGGTCAAGGTCCACTCGGCATGCTGAGTCTCTGCATAACTTCTCTGTCTGTACTCCTAAAACAAACAGAAATTTCTATGAAGGTAGATTTTTGTCATGTCTTGAGTCGTAGTCTTTTCCGGAGCAGTCGTAATCTTGCTCCGAAAAAGATAACGACTCAAGCCATGACAATTATCTACCACCAATGACATCAACTGAGTTGACAAGCGTCAGAATATTTTGAAGAAATTTCTATGCTAACAGTTTCCTCCCCAGGACTACAAAAATCTGGAACTCTCTTTCTTCAGACTGACTTTGCTCTTGCTTATGATCTGATACTTTTAAATCTGATGTCAATCGCCGTCTTCCGAATGTACTTCAAAAATGAACTGGATGTACTTGGCCTTATTGAAGTGCGATGAAAGGGAACAGGAGACCCTTTAAGGGACGGTGTTTGGTGAAATTAAATAAATATGAGAATAGCGCTATGAAGAAATGCCTTCAATACATTGGAAATTTTGTGAAAAACATTTTGAAAAATAGGAACATCAAGATCGACACCAAGTACAGAGTCATTGAAGATATGTTTGGTCTGTAATGACATATGGTTTTGAGTGTTGGAATATAAATAAAACATTGCTCACAAAACTAGAAGCTTTGGAAATTTGGTTCATTAAAAGAATAATGAGAAGATCCTGGACAGAGAAAGTAGTAAATGATGAAGTTTTAGAAAGAGCCAACACTAGGTACACAACGCAAAACACAACTCTTCTAGACAAATTGATAAGGGAAAGAGAACTTCAATTTCTTGGTCATTTCAAAAGGCATGGTGACTTACAACAGCTTGCTCTTTTGGGCAAAATCGAGGGAACGAGACCAAGAGGAAGAGCAAGAAACACATTTCTTGAAAGCCTGAATATCTGGACGACTAACAAAAGGATGAGTAACACTGCATTTATTAGCAAGTCTGACGACAGAAGGTTTTGGAAGGACATGATCGCCGATGTCTGCAAGGACATGATCGCCTGGCATGTAAGAACAAGAACTTTAGAGAAATAAACCCATGAAGCATGGGGGGATAGAAGAGAGAGCTACTGAGATACTGCAGTTAAATGAAAGGTTTCCTAAGCTGAAAATTAAGCAAAAGCAGTAGATTTGGTCATGATTCAGGGTAATATGCCAACGTACTGATATGAAGGAGAGGATGTGGATGGGCTATATGGTCAACTGGAAGAATTGCTTGATGCATAAAAGATAGGGACAGTGTAGCTATAGTTTGAGACTGGAATGTAGTAATTGGTGAAGGACAACAAGGGAAAATGGTCGTAAAATAAAGTATGGGAAGAAGGCATACTCTCTGGTCTCTAAGAGACGGGGGTAGGGGGGTGGAAAAATTTCTAGAATTAATAGCTGGGGGTTAGAATAGTTCATGGAAACAGGTTTAATATATAACAATGATGTGCAATAAACATTTTACAGTACTTTATATATTAACAAAATATTAACAAAAGATACTAACAATAGTATATATACTTAAAAAAATTCAAGAGTTTTTACGCACGGATTTTTAAATATAAATAATGCTTTTCATGAACGTTATTTAAACAATGATCATGGAGTTACAGTGAACTTTGTGTTTTTGAGTCTTCTTTGATAGATGTCCTGCTTGGAACTTTCTGCCAAAAGTAATAAGTGAGCGTGGGAAGAAGAAGGTCCAGGGAGGATAAGTTTCAGTAAATTAATAAGCG
>JAAAKL020004703.1:0-20493 GCA_010016065.2 Carybdea cf. marsupialis auct. non (Linnaeus, 1758) | reverse complement strand
GCATCCATCAGTAGAGTTGTTTGTGATGTGCTAGGTAAGTATGAGCATGTTATTAAAAACAAACTCGTTATGCAAACTTATGATGGTGCTTCAGTCATGGCTGGTCATTTAAATGGTGTACAAGTCCATGTACGTAAAGTGTACCCTTATGCCTTCTTTATTCATTGTGCAGCACACCGTCTCAATTTAGTATTATGTCAGACTGCCTCGTCCATTTCAAGAGTCAGAGTATTCTTTGCTAATGTTAGTGCATTTAGCAATTTTTGTAATGGTAGCCCCAAAAGAAAAGATTTCATGGCTCACAGGAAGGTAAGTATTCCAAGTGCAGGAGAAACTCGATGGCACTACAGGTCTCGGACTGTTAGTGTCATCTACCAGAACTACCATTTGCTTATTGAGTCATTCAGTGCACTAATTAATGAGCCAAAGGGATGGGATGACATATCTATACAACAGGCAACTGGTCTACTGTCTTACTTACACAATTTCACCTTTTGTTTGTTGATAACAATTTTCCACACAATTTTTGAACAGTCTTCTATTGTTTACAATATTTTACAGAGTAAACAGACAGACTGTTCTCATGGTATAGATAAATTAAAGTCCTTTGAGACCTTTCTTGCATCGCTCCGCACAGAGGACAACTTTGGCTTGCTTTTTGATGAAGCAGTGCAACTTGTTGGCTTTCCTGATTCCAGGTCAGGAAAGAAGGAAGACTTTAAAGTGCTCTACTATGAGATAATTGACACCCTTGTCACTATGATGAGAGATAGGTTTAGAGACTTCTCAAAGTTTTCCTTTTTTGACCTTATTAACCCACACTTTTTTTCAGCCTTGAGTGTAGAGTCTGCAAAGGATATGTTGGCCAACCTTAGTGAGTTATATGGCCCTTTATTTGATATCAATTCACTTAAAAGCCAGCTATCCTTTATATACAGAGACTCAGAGTTCCACAAAGACAGCTCTGTAGAAGTTTTACGTCATATTTATGTACTTGGAATGCACAATGCTTTATCTGAGGTTGTCAAATTCTTGAAGTTGAATATGGTTGTCTCATTGTCTAGTGCATCTGTTGAGAGAGCATTTTCCTGCCTGAAGAGAGTGAAGACATATTTGAGAAGCACCATGAGTGAAGGCAGATTAAGTTCCTTGTGCAGAATCTCCATACACAAAGATATAATAAGAGGAAAGGAGGATTCTGGAACCATGCATGACCTTGTGATAGAAAAGTTTCTTCTGAAGCCCAGACGTTTGTCACTCAAGTTCAAGTGAAAGTCTATACCATTTGTGTTTACTGAAACTACCAATTATTGATGCAAAGTCACCATAACATGCACATCTTAACAACTTTTTAGAACTACTTTGCTTTAACCCTACCCAGTACAGGGAGGGGGGCTACTAGGCCCTTGGCTGATTATTTCTTGGAATTTTCATCAAGAAAATTTCAATTGTATTCTTTTGTTAATACTTTGTCCAATTTATGAAAGAATTTCTTCCAAACTTTTTTTCTCTCCCAAAATTATCACATGATCTGGTATGACATCATTTGCAAGGCTGGTCAATTTCGACTTGTTAAAAATGTTAAATTTTTAAAAATTATAGATTAGTTGAAAGGCTTTTGTGAGAGTAATCTAAATATGTGTTTTTAGATTAATAGGATCAATATTGAATGAGTTATGGCCTTTAAACCCTTTTTAGTTTCCTTTGTTTACTTTATCTGTTATCAGGCCAAGCATTGTTATCTGTACAATGTCTTATTGGCACAAGGACAAACAAAATTAAATAAAGTTATTAGTTCTAATAAAAGTGAATAATAGTGAATATTCAACCAAGCCAATTGAAGTCAACTGAAATGACATTTATTGACTTTGAGCTCTTTAAAAAGCATGGACCTAGTAGGCCTCCCTAGCACAAATGTCAACAGCCTGTGCTTTGTAGGGTTACTCACAGAGTTGATAATGGTTTCTAATCATGTATGGTAGCCCATACAAGGCTCTGCTATGATTCTACTCATTGACAGTCAATTTGAAAAGTACTTTTGCAAATTTCCTAATTATTTATGTTTTCACACCTCCTTTATTTGCTTAGGAAATTGTGAATGAGTATGCATAAAATTTGGGTCATTAAGCCAGTTCCATTTTTCTGAAACAAATAGGCAGGCCTATTGCTATTAGCAAGAAGTGGTTGTATGGGTCTGTGTAGGGGCCAGTTTTGACAATTGTATTTGAGTGCAAAACCTTATTTATGTTTAAGTCCAAAGTCATGTTGGGGTGGGTGGATTATTGTAAGAACTAGTTCGTAGACAGGCATTTATCATGAGAAACAGTTAAACTAGTTTGTATTACTTTGATTTTGAAATGAACACATTAATTACAAGGTATTGGATTCTTAAATTTCACCCATAATGCAATGTATGGTGGTATAGGGTTAGAGCTTGCTGTATGTAGGCTAATAGTCTCATTTTTTTAAAACATGACATGGCTCAGGCCACACCCTGTGGTCCTTTCCATGAGAGCATGACTAACCATAAATTTCCAGCTACGCCACTGTTGTTAACACGCATTATCAAATTATGAACTGTTGACGGTTGTTGACGTCAGACGCACTTCTTGTTTTCATGGGTTTTCCTCGATGTTTTCCACTTGTGTACTCAGTTTGTTTCTAGATAAACAGTGTGACAGTTTGAAAGATGACAGATCGGGAATGAGGGACCACATCGAACTCCCCAAGCTAAGACGGGGGTTTACAGAAAGATTTTATGGAATGACGCGCTCTTATCTTTACTAATTGTTATGATTGATACTTGTTATTGTAAATGATAGATTATTATGTATTCAGTAGGCCTATTCAAACTAAAACCTTTGCTATAATGTCTTAAAGCACGAAGGGTAAATTACTCCAAAAATTCACACACACATCTGATGAAAATTTCTTTTGGAAAAAATGAAAGAAAAAAATCAATGACAAAATAAATGGAAAATTTCAAAAATCAAGAAAAAAGAAAAAATAAGAAAAAAAATCAAACATGAAATCAAAAGACCAAAGAGAAAAAAAATCAAATGAAAAAAAAAATATGCATAAAAAATCATCTTTCTCAAGGGTGATTTACTTTTCGTTAAAACAAAGACTTGGACAGACCCTCCCTTAAACAATAAAATGGTCTGGTGAAAGGGAGTGAGATTGCGATGGAATGTTCCCCCTCCCCCAGGTTTCACAAAGTAGCCACAGTACAAGGTCATGAACCAATGCAAGCATCAATAGAAAGGAAAACAGTGAAAATCCATCATATCATCGTGTACTCTGTCATCAATGATTAATTTGAAAATAGATATCCTATTAGAATAACTGTTAATCGACAACATAAAAAATTAACACGTATACTTGGGATTAACACGTACTCTTTCACTCCCATGGGAGCAGCTGTAAGTGACCACCAATGATAAGTAATGGTTTGGCTGTTTCAGTGATCCCTAAAATGCCCCCCGGACCCCCAAGGTCAATACTTCACAGACTTGCTTAATGTGAATGATGTCGTTTTCTCTACGAAATCTCGTATTCAACAGAAATAAAAGGATCAATCCAAAGGAAGAGGACACAGATCACATGGTATCAGTTGAGTTTGCTAGTTTTTTTAAAAACAATCCTATCAATTAAGGTTCTACGACGTCAAGCGAAAATTCAATTGGAATTAATCTATCGGTCATTTGCTCTTTCTTACATTTTACCTATTACAGGTACGCATTCCAATCCCGATCCCTCTGTTAGCTCCTGGATAACGTCAACACGTAGGGTAGCACTAACGGAAAACAGACGTTTAAAGTGACTCTTGATTCTTTGATTCACATTTGTGAATGCTCCAAATAATAGATTTATGCGAGGACCAAATTTGGATGATAACAGAGAAAAGATAAAATGGTCTGATCGATGTTTTATGTGTAATGTTAAAACAGTAGTGATCAGCATTAATAACCCCTTAACAACAACAACAACAGCAACAGCAACAAACAAAATCGACAGCAACAGCAACTGAACGTGATTCGCCTGTTTCAATAAGTGAGTGCCGAAATGCAACTTGTGGACTTGTTTTCCTTGACTTCCATGTTTTAAAAACCAAAAACAGATTCGCCGATTTTCAATCTGTAGTGAGAAGTTTTTTATTTGGGCATTGTGTGCAAGGTTAACCTCGTGCTATTGTTTCCTGGTGTTATATTGGCGCCAACCAGCGGGGAGTAATGAATGAGTTTTAATGATAGACAAAGCTGCTCTGATACCTTCATCCCCAAGCAACAGATTTGGTTATTGTCTGTTTACACCACAGCTCCCAACAATATCTCGATTGAAAGTCTGATCCCGTTGAGGAGGAGAGAATAAATCAATATGAAACAACAGGGCTGCTCGGTTTGAAGAGGCTTCCAAAACTTGGAGTGTTGACAAAACATTTATTGCTTTATTTCCTAAGCAATTACAAGCATTTTAACTAACACAGAAGGTGCAGACAAACTGCGGCTCACGTGGGCAATGAAACAATGCTCTTATAATTGCGTGGAAGACGTTAATAATGATCTATTCAGAATAGGGGAATCTTGTGCCTGAAGACAGAATCAAATGATGTTTATGAGTCATTTCACAGGCCGCGTGCAAATGAGAGGAGATCTGGGTCTACTACTGATTAGTAAGAGGAGCATTGTGTAACGAAGAACCCAGATTTTTAGTATTTATGAGGTGGAGCCTTCCTTCCCTTTTGAAGGCGTAATATCGTGAAATTGTAAATATGTTGTGCATTCTTTACTTTCTTGTAGATAATAAATTGTTAACGAACGATTATTCATAATTCCTGTCAAATTCGGGGGTGGGGTTGGGCACAGTTCCTGTACTTTGTAATGGATTTAATTAGGCAACTGCACTCTTTTTTTATAAGAACCAGTAAGATTCAACTGAGGCTGGCTGTTCTTAGATTTCTTGTAATTTTCGGGCTGAATTGTTCTTATTTCGTGCTTAATACAAGTTACTTTTGCTCGCAGAGATGACTGGGTCAACTGATTCTACTTTAAAGAAGAAGGAGACAAGTTATCAGCGGTTTTGCATGTAAAGTTCTATAAATTGTTAAAATAGAATACACCATTCTATCATGCAGGTAGGGTACTTATATAGTATCTTAACATCTTGGGAGAGGCCAGTCTCGGTTTGTTCTTAGATTGTTCTTATATTATGCGCACATTTCAGTCTTGTGTTCTTATAAAATTGTTCTTATAAAAAAATGAGTGTAATAGACAGATATACCTGTAATCGAATACAGAGTCGATTTAAAACTGATTAACAGAAGTCGAGTAACAATTGGACACTTACTTTGACACAAGTACTCACTCGGTTTTTTCCTCGAAGGGGCAATACCCTTACAAACCTGAACGATGGGGGGGCAACACCCAGTGCCGCCTTCAGCCACGACCCTTGGTAGTCTACAACACTTTCCAAAATACCCCAACTACCCTTCATTTATTAGTTTGCTTGTTTGGTGGTTTTATTTGTTTATTTAGGGTCCTCTGATTGAGAGACTGTAATTTTTTATATTCAATGTGATGTTGCTGCTAGCGTCCGATGGGCAATAAATTACACTTAATAAAGATGGCTTGCCTTTACTAGCGATTTCTGACAAATTTTTGTGGATATCGTGCCTTTTTCATCCTTGAAGAAGTGTTAATGTGGGGGGAGACCACCCGTCACCCACATGGTCGCCAACTTTTTGGAAGTACCCCTGCATTTCATTGTTCAAAGTGTAGTTCATGGAAACACAAAGGCATGGAAGTGCTTAGAAAGGTTAATTCGTGCCTTGCATGTTACAGCAATATGCAAGCTGCGTTGTGTATCTTGGCAAGGTTCCTCCATTGTGTTCTGGATAACCTGGACGAGGTAAAAGATGTCCCACCTAAAAATCACAATCCATCCAATGACATAACCATCAGAAAAAGGGGGTTTCGTTTGTGGGATAATAAATGGTCCAGTCCACATTTTGCCACTTGAAAATCGTACAGGGAAAAGAAAGAAATCAAGACTATCGGGTCCTGGGCCTATTTCATCCCAACAGATATTTACTGTCAACAGGCGCCACGATAAGTATTATCTTGTAGTCTAAGGACATTCTATTGACTTGACGATGAGAGGACGTCCTCCACTTAGAACTACAGCTTTGGGGGCTAATATTGCGAGTGGAGAAAGAAAAGCAAGTTCTCATTCTTAAGGAGGGTTGTGATATCGCCATTTGCGCTTGGTTCGATTGTCAGTTGTCGTTTCCACGGTCACCTTATCTGTGCAAAATGTGCTTCTGCCTTTCCGGAAGGTCCATACTAGAGGAGCAATAAACTACTGCGTTATGAGTGTTGGCCAACGTTGTTGCTCCGTATAACGTACTCCTCTCCTGGTTTTGGATGTAATGAGGAGAAACGGCCCACTGTTTTCCTTTCTTACAACGGGTTTCTAGCGCAACGCGTTCTTTACAGATCTCACGTGCCGTATCAACTGCTTTGCATCGCTACTGCATTCATTCTTCCTCCCTCAAGACATACCTCTTCCTCCTTCTCCTTTACCGATTTAAAGATCTGCCTTTCTTTGCACCAAGAGAAAGGGCCTTGTCTGACTTCTTCCCTGTTGCAAATCGGAACCTATCGTTTTCACTAGGGAGATCAGCAGCCATATCACAGTGATACTGACATCTCATATCCTCCATTGTTCTTTCCGTCTCCTTACAAAGGCTGTGAACTCCCTGTGGGTGAAAAAGGATGGTTTTTCTCGGAACGAGGATCTTCGGGTTGTCGGAATCAAAACGAGATCTGTCTGTCAGATTACTTTAGATGGAGATGTGGCTGCCTTTCAAGTCGCACTTGCTTGTTGAGAGGAGTTTCGTACTCTCCAGGTAAATATCCGTCAAAGGCAACACAAACAACGAATTCCAGGTTTACGAAACAGAGCTTTCTATTCGTCTCTCCTTTGGAAATAACGTGTAAGAGTGTACAGTCTTTGAAGATAGTTATCTAATACAAATGAATAAAGATCAATTAATACAACGTAAGAAAAACGACTATAACGATAGAATAGCGACAGTAATTAACGATGATAAGAAATACAAACTTACCGATTGTAGGTTTTACACTTCTCGAGTTAAGCTCTTAAAAAACTGATCATCTTCAACTCGATTTCTCTTTAAAATCTATGAAGGACACAGGGGGCTGAAACATTCGTAATTCACTGCATGAGGAGTCCTACTCAGGAATGCGACGTATTCTTCGGTAGCCACTGAATAATGTGGCACTTTATTTGTTATAAGGTAACATATTGTTTGAAATATCATACAGCAAAATCACTGTCTCAGCAATTAGATATACTGGGCCAAAATAGACTTTCCAGCAACTAACTCAATGTGAGGTTAAAAGACAAGTATGCCTCGTTGTTAGTTATGATCACTGATCTCTAGAAAACACTGAATGGAGCATCTTCCGTCTCAAAGCGAGGTCATTCGTAGGGTGCAATTTTACTCCCCATCAAACAAAACTTATCAACAATGTTTCGTAGCAATGCAAACCTTCCCGCGCTATTTTAATTTATGGGGACTAGTATCCGTGACCACACTTATTAATTGTTGGAAACAGTGGGAAGCTCGATCCAGCCCTTTTCAGAGATCAGTTCTTTCAGTGGCAATCTCTAAAAATGCCAAAGAAAGTTTGACTATTAACTTGGTCCATATCAAACCTTTGAGCCTCTTTTTAATTTGCCTTAACTGGATGCAAAGAAGAAACTGGGCCTGCAACACAAGACTCAGTTTAATCACTGATCTCTAAAAGGCACTGGATCGAGCATCGTACGTCTCAAAGTGAGGTCAGTCCTTGGAGGCCATCTCAGTCCCCACCGCACAAAGCTTATAAAGACTGTTAAGTAACATGGCGGACATTACTGGGCTATTCAACTAGTGAGGGCCGGTGCTCGAGACAACACTTTTTCACTGTTGGAAGCAATAGATAGCTCGATCCAGTCATTTTTAGAGATCAGTAAGTTTAATGCGAATGTTCAGGGAGGGAGTAGCCCTAGTAATGTTATAGCAAGTTTGGTGGAGTTACGATGTCAAAGTATAGATTAGTATGATAGTTACATCAAGGAGAAAATCTGAGTAGGACACGAATGTAAACAAGTAAGAAGGCAAATGTTTTTTCTAATACAGCATCAATAGTCTAAAGAATAAGTATGTTTGTCTCCTTATAAGAAAATTACTTTTTATTTCTTGAACCCTCTCGAATAAAGAAAGTCTATCAATCGGCATCTCTCTCGATCGTGCCCTTATGCAATACTTTCACTTTGGAGGGAATCTATGTCTCAAACAAGACGCCGTTGATGATAATATATCTATAGAAATCTCATATCGTAGAACTTTCGACAGGCCATTTCGTGCACAATTAAACACACTAAGATTTAACTTCAAGGAGTTTGAAAAATTTCCCTTCTAGATAAAATTGCTTGAACCTGCCGGTGGCGTAAGGTTTTGTATGTTTGCCTGTTACTTTAGTTATGAGTTACCTGCTCGTCCTGTGTTGGTAAGGAGTCTGCTAATTAACCTGGAAATTTTCCAAATTTCATGGATAAAGCATTTCTTGTTTCATCAGCCAAACGTGAACTCGTCGTGATATGCTCCAAAAGAAGGAAGGGATCGGTAAATGTATCACGTACGTGTGTATACAGCTGAACGGTCCTTGCAAATAGCAACCTGCTTAACTAAACTCGGCTTCTATTTCAAAAGGAATAGAACAATGCAAGGTACTCTCATGCTCTCGTCCCATGATGAATCGGAATTCCTTTAATCTGATGTAATGTTGCATCAAAGCACATGAGGTGTGGGATTTAAGTGGAGGCTAAACTTGCAATCAAATACACTTGAAATCGGATGCAACAAGAAAGTAACTTTCACGAAAAGTGAAGTGGCAGAAAGTGCAAACCCCAAGTTGCATTTTATATCTACGTCTTTACAAAACCTGATGCTCTCTTCTTTACATACTATGCTTTTAGTATCTGCTCTTAACTCCTAAGGGTGATAAACTGCATTGTAAAGTTGTTAGCAGGCGTCTAAAGGCGTCATGGTTGTGATGATCATACGAAGAAAAGGGTAATGTTGAGAATGGAAAATATCAATCTCTATTCTTTGTTATCCTTTATTTCATTCTTCAACAACTTTTTTGTATTGGACTCTCGTGTGAGAGAGAAATAGGGCTCCCTTGCAATCTGGGATCACCTATTATATGCACCAAAGGTGCAGTTTGTGCAATACTTAAAACTACTAATGGGAAGTTGACCATTAACGTAGTTTGTTTTTTATGAGTCACCGTGATCTAGTGGATAAATTCCTTACCTTCAGTTTAAGAAGGTCAGGATTCATATCCCAAAAGGGCCACTCTATGTTCCAGTGACAAGTCCCATGTACATGGGCACCGCCCTACCACGACGCTAAAACCGCGTCATCATTGTTTGCATTCTATGTGTTCATCCATGGAAATGCTTTAAATGGATAAAGTAGTGATAAGTAGAGTTTGAAGTCCTGCCATTTTTGCCACCTAGAGGGAGTTGATTTGCGTTTTGAAGAGGTTTAAAATCTTCTAGGGACACCAGTGGCGGTTTTGAAGGGTGCGGGGCCCTGGTCCGACAAAATTTGCGGGCCCAATGACGTCATGCATTGCAAGGAAGTTCAGACATGACCGTATCCAGTGGATACAGTTTCGAGATTTCACTTACTTCCATGACATTGATATGGGCAGTCAGACACATTCTTTTTTCTTAGCATAGAGGGGCGGACCCCCTACAGGCGCGGGGCCTCGGGCCATGGCCCCGTCGGCCTCCCCCTAAAACCGCCACTGAGGGACACTCATTGCCTTGTAATCTGTATGATTAGTAAAAAATGACGTTATCTTCCAAGGTCATCCCCCGCAAGAAAATGTTTCTGAATGCGTCACTGCCTGCAACTTAGAAACTTTCTTCTATTCGGAGACAGTACATAGACCATCCGATTTTATAACAGAATACTTTACAAACACCTTCCCTTCTAAAAACCCTGTTCATTACTTAGCAACATTTACCATTCTGCGGACACACACACTACCTCAGGGCTCTCAAAAGGATGGGGCCTATTAGTAATGCGCCTCAGACTGCCGATAATTCTCCTCGTTTTTATTGTATGTCCCTCATCCAATCTAGCTTGGTCAATCTTACGTTATTGTAAATATATATATGTAAATATATGTAAAGGGCGAAACAGTTCTGTCTGCAGATTGAGTAAATATATGTATAAATGTATATATATGTATAAATGTATTTGTATATCGCCCCCTATGTGAAGAGTGACTACATTGAAATACAAGCTAACTATCTGGGGAGGACATTTCTCTTCCTCCTTGCTCTTTCATCTCACATCGTAACTCTAATCAAACACGTCCACTTCAGTAGTCTGGGCATCGATTAACATAATAGTTATTGACATCAATACAGTTATTTATTCTTTGTTTGTTTTTGCATGATACACTCTATGACTAGAATAAAAAATCATTAGGAGCTTTGATTGATATTATGATATATCAGTTGCTTTGCATTGGTGTTGGTATGTCCTTTAGCAGTTGGGGCTGGGGGTGGGTTTTGGTAGGAAGCAGGCCGCAGATGACATGATTGCGGGTGGAGTGCCGATGTCGTCGCTAGAATAGGAAATCATTGGCTTGAATTATGAACCTTGATACTAAACCGGATCATGTCAATGACTTGGTAAATCCTTTATATTTATTTGAAACAACTCAACTTGTTAGGACTTTTAAATATGAGCTTCAACAGAAGGGTTCCTCTTTTCAGTGTCAGAAAGGAGTAAACAGACCTTTGGTTGTGTTGAGAGGATTTTCTTCATCACATACGCAATGAAAGTTGAAGCAGAACTTTACATCAACCGCAATCTTTAGTCACTTTCTCATTTACGGGAAGGAAGACAGATGATCAGTGGTGTAGAAATAGATGCTTTTGTATTTTGTGTTTGAGATGGGTATTGAGTCGAGGAATTTTGGAGAGGATCCAAAGTCAAAATTAAGAGAATGGATAAAAAATCCTTGTCTTGTCAAGCTGATGATCAGTGAGAAGCGAAGTGGAAGACTTTAAGATCGAAGGCAACTTAGAGCAACTCCTTATCAACAATGAGAAATGGTGAACTTTATGTTCTAGAACAGACTGGCGGGATGTCATGTGACGTCCAACTAAAGCAACGGAGAGCATTGACTTGCAACGCCTGGGTCTGACCTTGTTGATTTGCCAAGTGACGTCATGAAGGCTATTTGCCACAAGTGCTGTTTTTAGAGGGCAGTCCGGTTTTCGTTACAACGTCGCGATGTACATATATTTCATTCCCTCTATAATGTATCGAGTAATTATCTTGTAATGGAGTTGGATAAAAGACTCGTTTTCAAATTTACTGGCCCTCTCAGTTGCTGTTTTGGGTTGGGTGGGGATGGAGTGAGTGGCCAAACGGACCAAAGGGTGATATATTTTAAATTTGCACTTATTAATCTCATAGCCGTAAGTGGAAAATAGGAAGCTAGATCAACTGGATTGAATGAAGCATCTCAGGATCCTGCACCCGCCCACCTGTACGATCTCCCTCTAAATTAATTAATTGCCATGAGCTGGATCCTACAACCACCAAAACTTCAACCGGTCTTCATATTGTACTCGATCAAAGACAAGATGTAGTGACGCAACACAGAAAAAGAGGTATTCTAAATTTCTTATTCCTACAAGGGTGTTGCCACGATGCAAAACGTCCGAGACAGCTCAGAAAATAGTGATAGAAAAAGTAAAAGAGAACGAGAAGTGCGAAGGTTTATTGCTGATCACAACGATGAGAACCGAGAGGACAAAGAGAGTATAGAATTATGGACTCAAGTTGCATTTTGGGGTATTTCAATGTCTGTTCTTAACAAATCAAAAGTCTCCTTTGGGTGACCAACGACGTATCGGTTATTGCCACTAGCGGCGTCCCGAGGGGACAAGGGTGAGAAGTCCCCCACAAATTATTGAATTGCTTCGAGTCAAGTATCCTGACTCAACAGGCCTCTTGCATCTAGTTACCTTCTTCACTATTAACACTGTGACCTTTCCAATTAAGATTATTTTGCAAATTGTCAGAAAACTAACAATTGTCAACTGTATCACCACGCCCACTCCCCATTGTACGCAAATGAACGGAAATCCCCCCTCCTATTTGTTTTAGGCTGGTGCCGCCGCTGGGTATTGCCATAGTTGACAGTCAAATGTTGCTTCGTCCTGGTTGTATAAAACCAGGTAAACCGGATAATACCAATGGCTTGAATAACGATTACAAGCATAATTTTAATTCCTAACCAAATGCAAATTGAAAATGCTATCTGAAAGCAAAGAGCTTTTAATGCATCATGTATCAATACTAATCATCAGGGATAAAGTATCAATCCCCATCCACAAGTTTGCTGAAACGGCTTTTTAATTAAATAATGAGTACCCATCTCGTCTTCTAGCGTAAGGTTATAATTAGTTGACCTATTGAGTTGAGCTCATTGCAGTTATGTTAGACACACCGATTTTAATATGAAATGTACATTTGAAATACGCAGCTCCAAGATGATTAAAACAGACGTTTTCAAAAGTGGCTGCACTATGACAAAATGACTATCCAGATAAACCTGGTTAGATCTCGAACAAAACGCTTTAGTAAAGCTAAAGTAACGAAATAGGAGGGTGTGGTTACGTAAAATAAGCACAGAATGGATATGTCAATGTCAGATTTTGCCCCAAAATATCTGCTAAAGTTGGTCATACTCCTTAATAGTTCTCGGAAACGTGAGTGGGTTAGTTCTAAATAACAAATTAATATAATTCCCCCCTCTAAAAGCACTAGACCGAACGTGTCCTCCTTTGATTGTACGTGCCTTTCGTTACAAATTAGGGCAGTCCAATGTTTAGCACCTGACCAGCTGTAAACGAGTTTGTTGATTCATATTTGTTGTAATGATATTAAAGAATCGTAATCAGAATGAGATCCTATTTACAGAAGGCGAGAATTTCGTTCACCTGTGTCGGAAATGTGATTAATTAATTACTCAAGTTGGAGAAATCCGTCAGGAGTTGTTGCAGAGTTAACTGGGTTTCAGCACATCACGATTTTTATGAACGCAGAATACAATAATTGTACCTTATTTTGTTTGTTTAGAATTTGTAGACATCCTTATGGGTAATTGTGATTGTAATGATTTTTCACCTTCGAGATTTTACAACACCGATGTCCCAACTCAGTCATTACATAATAAAGCGATGGCGACCTTCAACCCTCAATCTTTATCTCTGGTAAAGAAATTTTGGAGTACCTCAGGCTCAGTAAGTTCCTTGATATAAATATGAAACCGTATCTTATGTGACGCTATCTGTTCACGAGTTCGGCAGAAAACACTTACAATGCATTGTGGAGAGATCTAAAAGTCATGGATAGCAAGCTATAGTTCTGTGTGGATGGATGGTACTGCCCTTATTGCTCATTTGTATTTAATGGTAGGAGTGAGGTCATTTGTATTTAATTGTAGGGGTGGGGTCATTTGGCAATAAATAAAAATCATTTTATTATCATTTTATTATGGTCACTTATTTTATGCGTTTTAGAGGGGAAAAACCATCATTTTAAATTCAACCCCTTCTTTTGTGAAACGTGAAAACCAATTGCAAGTACTTTACTTGTCTCCGGAGAGTCGAATAGCATGATAGTAACGTCAAAAATAGAAGACACTTCCAAGTAGGAGGCTCTAAAGTACGTCTAACCACGACTTCATTTGTATTATTATCAGCAACTGACCTAACCATTACTTCGAATTCAACTGCCTGGACAACATTAAAAATTTTTACGTTACAGCATGGCCTACTCTTGCAATGATTGCATTATCTGGTATCTGGTGGAAGAATAATGACTTTTAAGCCAGAACTTTCATCATTAACCAATTCACCTCTGTTGTATTGTAACTTTTCAATTTTTTTTTAATCATCACATCACATTTCCAACCAACGTTTAAGATCCTCATTACTGTAATGAGCGCCTTTCTTAATTCTTGGCAGCTCTAGGGGAACTCGCTGGCAGCGCTTGCAGATCGTCCACAATAATGACAATAAGGCTTACTGTTGCCTCGATAACTTTATCTGAGACCTATGACAGCTCTCATAGATCTCAGAGCTCTGTCACACACACATCACATAAATTATAACACACTGAACATTTATAGCGAACAACAACAGCCAATCAAATCACACAAGACAGGAAGTGGAGGGTGATAGGTTAGTAAAAGAATCTGGGTGGCATTAGTAGATTCGTGTTAGTTTACTATTGGTTAATTGTTACGCTACGTATCATTTCCATTACATTACCATTCTCACGAAATCGGGGATTCCTCTAGATTCTACCTGCCCCTCTTTTATGAATTTTTATAACATAGACCACGCCCTCATTTAATTGCACCCCTTCCATTTGATCTGCTTTATCTTTTGTTTCAATTTTACCACTTCCTCAATGTATTTACCCACCACAATAAGCATAAAAGAGAAGAAGATATTCATACTTTTATCAATCATTTAAAAGTCTGGGAAAATATCTGTACCCACTTTCTTTGGATAGATCGTATACGATTCATTTGGAGAGGAAAGGGGTGGCAGTCTATCAATGAGATTACCTACCTTTCCTTTCTTTCTATTACAAAGATACTATTCCGTAAACTTACCAGGTGAAACTACAAAAGCGGAGCTCGATTAGATACTGTATCTACTCAATATGGGTGATTGTGACCCAGATTGGTAGGTGTAGGAGAAATGAAAGCGCTCACAACATAAGATTTATTAAACATAAAGTAAATAAATGTATTTCCTATCAAACCGCAGTTGGTTACATCTTAGACCAACTGATACAAAGAAAACAATCAGCATCCACAGCACATGGCGATGTACCTGCTGATTGGCTAAAAAAAGTGGCCCCAGTTTCAGTTATGATTTGGAACAGTACGAGAGCATTACTACCTCTGCCACGGTACAACCATCGCAACATACTTCAAACTGTCAATCGAGTAGCTCTGCTGCGATGTGCCCATCTTCAATTAGCTTTGGCTTCCCTCAGATTTAATTAGAGAACAAACAAATTCAGTTCTCTGAAGAAAGTAGATTTTGCTCTCAGAATAAATAACAATGAAATGACGTTTGTCAGCGTTTGCTTGTTAGCAAGTAAAACAGGAAATCAACGTACTTAACCTCGCTCCTGTGCAAATAGCACGTGGATACCACTGACGTCACAAGCCATCATTATTTACTTAGCGTTTGCTGTTAGCTTTTCAGGTTTTCAGAAATCGGTGAGCTAAATTAAGGTCTTATTAGCAGTGTCACAGAATCTACTGTGGCAGAGTCATCTACTCTGACTCTGGCTAAATCTTAGAAAAACCTGGAAGGCTGCTTTGGTACATGATATTGATTATTACCAATATGCAACAGACACACCCATGGTTAGAACTTGAGATGAATTAAATAGGTTATTTTAAGACGCAAAACGAAAGGCTATCCTTTTCCAAAGTTATGCAGGTAAGCGGACGGACGGATTAGACAAAAACCCCATACAAAACTATAGGCAAGCTTTGCGTGTCTACATAAATTTACTAACGGCAACGAAACAAATTTGAGAGTAGGATTATGCCAGCATACAAATTTACAGAAGTGTATCAGTTTATACGTAAGTACAGTGGCGTAATTGCCGGGGGTTAGGGGGCTCAAGCCCCTAATATTACGTGTCAAAGTGTTTTTCTCAATAGTGTGCGATCAAAATAGCTTTTTATTTATCTCGGAATGTTCGTCAGAGGGCGTTTCAGAGCAAATTGTCAACAATTTCTTCGTCGCCCAATCATGGTGGAAGACATTAACCCACGTTATCAATTTCAAACTGTATCCCCCTCAATACTTCAGTCACAATTACGATGATAAAGTACCAAAGTCTTCACGCAGCTACTCGCCTGTGCTTTACCAAATGTATGTGAGAACCGCAAACTCTGGCTATTTTCTTGGACCTGAAACGGTGTGGCAGGTCACATAAATCATTACTCCCAATTAAAATGTGAAGGTAGCTTTTAAAGGTAAAGCACAGTTCTCGACGGCATAACGATCCCCCTCAGAGGCGTGGCTAGCATTTTCATGCGGAGGGAAAATGATGACGTCACAAATCAAAAGTTTTAGAAATAGTACAATCTGACTCCAGATATCGAAAGGCAAGCTTGGAATAGAATGTTTCCCAAAGTACCAGACCTGTAGTGTATATAGTGTTTAACCTAGAGGCGTTTGAAACTCAAAAATCTCTGGTCAAAACTCTCTTAATATTCCTTGGTTCCTTAAGTTAGGAAACAGCATTAAACAGTAGGGTTTTGTTAGAGAGATTTAAAACTTTGAAAGCTGACATCTCGGTACTGGGAACGGGCAACACTCTCCATTTTGGCAATTGACGTTCTCACTAATAGGGTATAATGAAAATTAAGTTTTCCCCCTTAATTAAAAAAATGTTTAAAATCGTAACGTCACACCGTAGGGATCGCGGGCATGAAGACACAAATATCTTTAGAAAACCTTCCAAGAAAGTTTGCATCCAGTCTTGTGACATGACCCCATCATCGTATTCATCGTCAATCAAATGATGTTCATCATTGTTACCAAATCTTCTTCGAAGTCGATCTCTTTCTATAGGCCATAACTTTTG
The DNA here is from genome assembly GCA_010016065.2 of Carybdea cf. marsupialis auct. non (Linnaeus, 1758). NCBI lineage: Eukaryota > Metazoa > Cnidaria > Cubozoa > Carybdeida > Carybdeidae > Carybdea > Carybdea cf. marsupialis auct. non (Linnaeus, 1758). Next base: position 3,698 of record JAAAKL020004703.1, on the reverse strand, counting down.
ATGGTTGTTGAAGCCTAAGTCACCATTATCTTTTATTACTCTTGTAAATGTAACTCTGGGAATGTAAATACAAGTTTCAATCTCTCAATGATTTCTGTGCACCTATGGGAGCCTACATCTCCCTTGGGATGCCTCACTGATTATCAGGAGGTACGATAAGAGATCGCCATCATTATCGTCGTACGAATTTTGGTCGCTATCATCCACCATTATCGAAATAAAGTAAGCTAAAAATTGATGCTTAAACAATTACCATGATTGAAGCTATGAGAAAGATATCATATAAGAAGGATTTTACCCGAGGATAACAATGTCTGTTGAGCAATCTATCGTCGTACTTCCTGAGAAGCCGAGAGGAAGCTCCATGGGGAACGTAAGATCAGGGTTGCCAGATGGTTTTTCTCTTTCCCGCACAAATTTTATTGAAAACCAGCCCAAAACCAGATGTAAATCGTGCTCAAACAGCCACAAAACGCTTCTGGAGTGCCGAATAAACAGGAGATCATCATTACGGCCCCGAGTTAATAAACGAAGTGTCCAAATAAACGGGGAGGGGGTCTGAACTACAGTCTCAGGTTTGACAAAAGTCTCAGGTTGCTGAATTGAAGAGCCAGCACGCTCAGAACAAACATACGAAAGGAGTCTGCAAAGTGATTGTCGAATTCAAAATTCATTTTTGCGAACCTTAATTGTGTGGTATTTTATAGACATGAAAGTCGAAATAATCATTTAATTGAAAAGATATCTGACAGTAAATTTGCTCAAAACAGCCCAAAAACCGCACACACGCCCAAGGGAAAAAATGCCCGCACACCTGAACAGAAAGAAGCCCAATTGGGCTGGAAAACCGCCCACCTGGCAAAACTGCGTAAGATCCCAGAAATAAATCAGATTGCTTACGTCTACGTGATATATTTAATTTTATGAATCAAGTCTATTTTAAGTTAAAACTACCAACAGGGCAAGAAGCCGCTGCAAGTGTCGTCGCGTCGCTTGCACACCGAGATGGCTCGTCATAAAATCCCGCGTCGCAGTTACCACATTGCAACTGCAACATCACTAACGCTACGTCGCAAATATCACAGGAATGGGCGCTTTCCAACTGAAGTGGCCAGCGAGATATATTTCACACCTCAATGGCCATGTTTCAATGGCATAAAGAAGACGATATAATTGCAGTTATCAGTGTTGCGATCCCAAAAGTAAATATGAAATAAAGAGAATGGAAATAAACAGAGTTCTTTTACTGCGTGACTATCCTATAAAGCTACGATGTATAAAAAATCAGGGATTATTGATACAATTACACAACTTTTTATCTGGATTGACGTATCGTTTATTTCTAAGGCCCCTTTTCGTTCCATTAGCAAAACTACGATTTTTAATTCTGAAGATGTTTAGACAGTTGCCCTAACCAGCTTATCTGAACTCAAATTTTATAATCAAGGATACACAGAATTGGGCAAACTCCATTTCCGGAATGTGACTCTTCGTCTAAAATTTCATGTATTATAGAGCAAATACATAAGTAGGCCTACCTCACTACTAGTAGGCCTAGTTACCCGAGAAAAGACACCACATTCGATTCTCGTAAAATAGCGGAGAAACAAGTATGCTACGTGACACAATCTGATAAACACCGGTCTGATCCGATTCTAAAGTGGTATGCAAGTGGCACGTCGCTATGCAGCTTCTCGCAATGCTTTGGTGTGAAAGATTCCATTTATTTACATAGCTTCGTTCCTAAGCGGCATACTACTTAAGACGTGGCATTTCGATGTGGGTTTTTTTGGTGGCATACTCGATTTCTAACGTAGCCTATTGTCCAGCCAGAGTGAGCAATGTCCTGGGAAAAGAGCACATTTTCAAGGGTGGTCTCCCGTTGCCTTCCCCAACCGACAGTCTTTTTTTTATCGGGCTAGGCGGGATTCGAACCCACAACCTCTGGCATGTGAGTCTGATTCTTTAACCACTAGACCACGGCGGCTCAAATGCGGCTCAATGTTTAAGTTCCCGAAAAGGTGGGTGAAAGTCTAAAAAACAACAATCTCGTTCCCTTCCTTCCCTCTCCTCCCTCTCTTTACCCACTCAATGTTCCTTCAGTTCTGCTATTTTAATCTCAAGTCATCCTTCAAGCAGCAGTCAATCATGTCCATCTGTTCTGGGCTGCAAGCCTTGATGCTGAATTATCATGAAAGCAATCTAGCAAAACAATCTGCAATAAGGGAAAAGAGGTCCTAGCAAGTATGGCGAGAGGGTATCCGGTACAAAGAACTAGCAGACGCGTTGGTCTGGTGCATGGCAGGAGGCGGCGCTGAAAGCAGTTGGAGAACAGTAAGACTCACTGAAACTATTCACTTCGTTTTGAAAAGAAACTGATCGAACGCAAGCAGAAGGAAAGATAGGGTCGTTTTGGTTTAAAGACAAGCGTGTATATCTTAGCATGCTAATAAACAAACTCAATTGTCACGTAACGCATGAATTATAAATAACTGAAGTCGTTCCTCCAGGTGTTCAGTCTGCAAGGGAACAACAAGGCTGTAAGAAATGAACACTTGCACATATGATTAACTGGTATGAAAGACAGATATAAGTTAAGAAGTAACTTTCATTGATGTCGTCGTGCGCTGACGCCACGCAGTAGGATGGCGGCGAACTCCTGTGGACCAAGACGGCCAGGAGGAAGGATGGACACCGCGGAAGAAAATCGAGTTTGTTTACGTACGGGTTATATTGACGTGTATCTAAAAGAAATCCTTATCAGTCAACAACATTGCGAAAACGTAGCCATTTCTATGAAGTTTGCATATCTTGATGTATGAGGGTTGGCATTTTAATTACCTTAATTGCCGATGGCTGCTATAACAGGATGCCCAGAACAGCACTAGGGATCCACTGGAATCAATCCCTCACCAATGAACAACTTTACGGTAACATCGCGAAAATCTCCGATAAGATCAGGAGACGAGGGCTGAAGTTTCCTGGTCACAGCGTGAGAAGTCAGGATGAGCTAGTATCCAGACTAGTACTCTGGACCCCCCAAGTATGGTCGGAGGAAACGGGGCAGACCAACCCTCACATACATCGACTCACTCAAAAACGACACAGGCAGGGGAGATTTCCTAAATTTTGAGATGGGGAGGGGGCAAGCTAGCAAAATAGACGAAATGTGGAACAGGTTTACATGAATGTTCACAATTTCATCGCTTTTTAACGAGAGCTGGGGGGGCCCCGGGCCCTCGAGCCCTCCTCGAACGCATCCCTGGACACATGTCTTGATGTAGCAAAACTGGAGACTGCCTAATTAAGCAATCTCAATAATTTCTGTCCTCCCGAGAGCTTACGTCCTTGGGGATACATCTAGGATTATCAGGAGGTACGATGAGAGATTGCAATACCCCCTAACAAATAGTTTGCTCTTATTCCCCTAAACAGTTGTCCAATAATCCATGTTAGCTTTGCTATTGTTTTTCTTAGTGAGTGTCGCAAATAAAATATCTTCTATGTAAAATAGTTGTATCCATATAGGGCATATTTTGTGGAAGTAGGAAGGTCAAAAGCGCAAAATGTATTCTTCGAGTTCAATAATATGTAAAAATACAGGGACTGCCCTGTAAGAATCTCTGCTTACATTGAACCTAACAGCCCAAAGTACAAGCTAACCGCGGACTTATATGCGAGTAACGACTACAAGAACC
>JAAAKL020004702.1:0-20507 GCA_010016065.2 Carybdea cf. marsupialis auct. non (Linnaeus, 1758) | reverse complement strand
ATCATCTATCATCATCATCTATCATCATTGTTATCATCATTGTCACTAGTTTGATTTTCAACATTGCCATTTGGATATTTTTGCCATCCTTATAAGCAGCATACTGTAGAGAGAATTTCTATCGCGAATCCGTTACTCTTATATAAATTCTAAAGTATGCGTTACTCCGTACTTCTTTAGCCCCTGACATGATTTTTTTAGCCTGACGATTTTCCGCTTCCAGATAATGTTATTTTCGTTGTTTTTCTACGCTTTTTAAATTCCTGTTGTCGGCAGAAGCAGGAAGGAGTTGAATCATAAATGACTAAATGTAGACGCCGGTGATATTTCATGTTTAATGGAATGCTACGATGGAATTAACTTTGATGGCTTTACTTCAATTTTCATGATATGTTTTTCCGTTTTCAAGTATACAGCAAGACATGTCACGTGGACAGCAGTTGTTGATAACAATGGTTGATCTTTGGCATGTGTTAGTGAAAATAAATTTTATCTTGCCATTTAGATCCCTAAGGGGCATGTATGGCTTCTAGGAGATAATGCGGACAATTCATACGATTCCAGACAATATGGTCCAATACCATATGGACTTGTCAGAGGGCGAGTTTGTTTTAAGGTGAGTACTTAACATGGCCATTGCACGTTCTCATGTTCCTGATGAGTATAAAATGCCAACGATATTTGTTCTCTTGATGCTCCTGTAGCCTATTTTGGCGTAACTGAGTTTTCCGACTCTGAGATTTGAAATCCATCAATTATTCCTTAGCACTGATCAGCGTTGCACAACTTGACTTATTCAGATGGTTGCTTTTGCTTGCATTATTGTGGGGCTATCCGCGACCCCTATCCTCCATAAGAAATGTCTCTAAACCCCTTCTCCCCTATTTTCTTGACTATTTTGTTTGTCAACACACCTGTTAGTTAATGACTATCGTTACATTTCTATCTAATTGTGACAGGTGTGGCCACTCCCAGAGTTCGGACCAGTAACCTGATGCCGAGAATTGTTTCATGCCATATTTATGAAACAAAATAACTTATGTAAAATATATATTTTTACCTTCAGCTGCTTTGTGTAAATTTTGTAGTCCACGTGTGTTAATGACAACTGCTGTCAATAGTTGAACTGCATACCCCGGTAGCAAAGTTCTGGTTTCTCCAAGAAAATGAAATAATTAAATTTAAGGTAAAAGAAATGACTGAATTTGGATACACTGTTGTGCTATCTTTGTATCTTTCTTGCCCTTTGTGTTATCGTGTTACACATGCGCTGCCCCCATAGTGTGAAGAGGTCCACATAAACCAGATTAGCTGATTCCTCATGCCAAACGTTTCGCTACCGATTGATTTAAACTTACAATACAGAGCCATAGTAATCGTTCACAAAGTGGGGAATGGGGGCTCACTACATTTTTAATGTGCAAAACCAATACATTGAATACATTTGAGACTAAGCATTCATGAAAGGGGGCATGTGCACCCCCTGTCACTGATGTTTGCTACAGCCCTGCAAATCATAATGAAAATGAGTGAAATCATGTAAGTCAATTGATTTTTGTAAGGATCATTCATTTCTGGTATCATTTGGTAGGTACCCTACAACAGTAAGGTATGACATGGAAATTATGTCATACAACCTCATCAGCAAACTAATACTCATTCCCTGGCCTCCAGATTCATAGGGCATCCTGCACCTGTATTTTCAAAAAATTGCATGTATGTATAAATGTATAAGAAATAACATCAAGCAACTGAAGAAGTGCAGACACTGAAAGCACTATTGTCAATAATATGAACTGTGGATTACTTAAATCGCTTTGTCTTTTTCTCTTTATATCACATTCTTTTTCCTCTATGGGGTTTGATAGGTGGTCGCTCTTCACCAATCATCTCTATTCTCTGCCTTGTCCTCTTGTATTCCCAGCTCCTCCATATTCTCACAAGTACACCCCTCCAGCTCTTCTTTAGTCTTCCTGCTTCCTTCTTGCTGGAACTTTGATGGTCATGGCTCTTTCTATGGTTATCTCCTTTCCTGTTCTCTTCACGTGACCAAACCACTTCAATCTGCTCTCTGTTCCTTCTAGGTTGCATCTTCTCTGCACTTTATCACTCTGTAATCCATCCTCTCAGCTAAAACCAGCCATGCACTGCAGCATCATCTCATTTGATGTCCTGATAACCGCCTTCACTCTGGCTGTCTGCGGCTGTCAGACCCATACATCAGAACTGGCCTGATACAAACCTCATACACTCATGCTTGGTTTTCTACAGGTACACCACATTCTACAAGGAGGCTAGAAATCTTCTTCCACTTCAGCTACCTCCGTTCCCCCCACAGTCAAAGCTGATCATTAACTTCTGCTACTTAGTCTTTCATACTTACTGAAAAGTTCTGTCTATTCACACATGAAGGTTCAATTAATTTTTTCTGAAGCGATGAGCAATATAAGGCATGAGAAGGGGGAGTCGCATTAATATACGGAAATTAAGAAAATTGGGGAAAAAAGCAACTAGATTAGGAGGAAGTTGTTGTTCTGTAACTACAAGGTACCGACTCATTCTCTCTAATGGTACAACAAAACCTCAGTTAGCAAACAACTGTTTAAGAACAAAAGCAACACTACTTCTTAGTGGCCTGTGTTGAAGTGTCCAAAACGCAAGTCGAAGGCTCAGAGTGGGACTCTGTAAGTGTCTGAGGCCCGTTCCCCAGAAAGTTAGAAAATTCTTGCCAATAATATGGGTAAAATTCTTTAAAAATTATCACATACTGCCAGAAGGGAAGTGATACTTGCTTTCCAGGGGCCTGTTGCACCAAACTGTTATTAGTTCATTAGTGCTAATAATTAAGCGACTGATGGATTTGAAGTGTTGCATAAAATTTCGGACTCATTCTTTCATGAGTGACTAATATATCAGTGCGTTCTATTAGTAACGACAAAAGAAACATTAGTTTATCATGAGTCGCTGTCTCATAAAACACTGCCCAAAGCCTACTAATTTATTATCGCTTAAAAGTTTCATGGGTGACTGTAGCACCTAGAAATACTTCCTTGGTTGGAAAAATCTTCCTTTTGTTCAAATTTCTTGATCTGTTTAATGACTCAAGTGATTATGAATGGATTCTTGAGCAACGTCAGCATCAGAGGCGAAAGCAACGATTTCAAATTCGTCGAAATTTTGAATGGACTGATGAAGGTCCGAGAGTCAGATTTCGACTAAGTGACAGGGATGTTGCTTTCCTCATCGACAATACAGGACATCTTCTGGGGCATAAAACGAACAGGAATTTTGGGTTAACTCCGAGGAAGCGGGTTTCAGTTCACTTAGATATCTAGCGAGAGAAACAGGGATAACCATTGATTTATTTATTTATTTCGAACTAATAGATCGATGGGGCTAACCGATATAGGAGATATGTTCGGTATAGAAAAGGCGACGTTCTTTCGTGCGATACACCGATTAAAACAGCGTGAATGAGACCACGTTTACACTGGTGGCCAAATGATTCAAATGAATGTGTAAAGCTAAGGTGTCATGTTAAATTCCTGGAAATCGGCATTCATATGTAACAGATTTAAATTCCAGTGCCTTTATTCCTTGACACGAGAGTGTTGTTGTGCTACGTAATCGATAATATCATTGAAACGGAAACTTGACACAATTTCTTGTCTACGATGTGGAACTAACGTTTACTTCCACGCAATTTCTGATAAGGCGACAGCAATGCTAACAGGCACTATGTATTCGTTTGAGCACTGATTTGCTGACAAGATATTATAACACTGTGTAAATTAACTACAGTATCGGATCAGCACTGACACAAGCAGGTAGTCGTGCGTAGAGTGGGCTTACGAAATATCGCCCTAACAACATTTCTTAATGGCGCAGTGACTTTGTCGCGAGAAGAAACTTAAATTTTACTTCAGGAGGTGCCTGCTTTGAAACGTAATGAGAGAAGTCTGTGCAGTCATATCTCGGTCACACAATCTTGAACATAAGATAAATTACTTACAGTATTTCGTAATACTTGTTTGTTTCAAATTGATACACAATAGTGATTCAATCGTCATGTAATCACTGTGAGATCAAAGAGAAACTTGCCAACCTGAACTCCGTTGCCTTGAGATCGCAAGGGCCCTAATTTCTGCATCTGTCGGCTGTCAAGTTACAACAGTGGCAAAACAGTTTCTTCGTCTGGCTGAATTCACGTATTATTTGGCTTCTTCAAGCACACACAAACAAGGCGAAACAATGAAAATGGCACCGCCCATCGCAGCTCGTGCTACTTATGAAACTGACTAATAATTTAATGATAAAACACTATTTTTCATCAATCGCTTTGTGCAACACTTTTCATGAGTACTCATGGTAATAAATCAATAAACTAATTATTAGTTCTGATTTGTTAGTAAGTTTTATGCAACAGGCCCCAGGTCTACATGGGGGACAAGGCCTAAATACCGACCAAATAAATCCCAGTGCCTCTTACTACCAAGTTACACCATTGAAAATTTTAGTAATATCAAGCCTAGTTGACAGTATTGGAACAGCTCAAATAGTTCAACAGAATATTATTCACTGGCAAAATAAAATTTATTAAATGAAGTACACTTTAAAATTTCAAAAATGCTCAGGTTTACAATATGCATAACTATGGTAATATGGGTGTTTTGGGGGTACCCAATAGCAGTCACCAATGAAAACATTACCATGGAAACAACCCCTATGCCAATAATTCCTGATAAAGATATCCTCCAACTTCCATTCAACTGGTAGGCCTTAATACAAAAATATCCTTGGGAAAAATACCAAGAGTGAATATCCTTCCTCTTTAAAAGACAGAATCGTGCTATCATACATATGACCCATTATGGTAAATAGATGCCACAATTAACATACCATCATAAGTGAAATAATTGAGGAGGTGCAGCATAAAAGGGGGCGGGATCACAATCTATGTACCAAAGTTGAAGCAATTGAAGGGGTTGTAGGTGTGGTAAATACATCCTTATAAACCATTGAAAATGTTGTGCATGTTGTCAGTGACAGAGCTTAAAAATGCTTTGAAAAGGAACTATTTTTTGTTTGTGCTAATTCTCTTGAGATTTAACTCACTGTTACATTTTCTACTGTTGACAAAATATATGACTACAAGCAAGTAACCTTTAATACCTGGAACTTGGAAGTAGTATGCAAAAGAGAAAGCCAAAGACAACATGGAAGGATTTTGTCACAAGCAAGATTGTTCATAACTGTTCCATGTTTAGATGGCTACAACGTTTTTTATCATCACAGCACCCAAGTAATAAAGGGTGTTGTTGCAAAAAATATGTAACACGTAGGGGCTATGGGTAGTGGGGACTTTTGAGACATGCTTTGATATCAAAAAGCGGGTATGAGCACAAACATGAATAACAACATTGTGTAAAACAACAAACGAGGCAAATACTTCAGAATAGAAGAGTCAACATTAAAGTATGAATAAATCAAAAATAAACTAGAATGTGATGAAGCATTGATTAGGATGTGGAGTGAAGTAAACAATTGTAGCATTCTGTACATTAAATGGCTCCAAAGAGACGCACACAAATTGACATAAACTCATGCTTACAAAGACATTAAGGTGGCCCCCGCTTCCAAAAATGTCGCGATGCACTGGAGTAAAGCAATAACTGTATTACGTTTTGGATAAAACAATGGTAATTTAGTGATATCAAATCAACATCTACCAGATCTTACATGCCATTGTTGGAACTTTAGATTATAAATACTAGTTTTGTATACAAACGAGTACTGCAGTTTTACGTAACCCATTTAATCTTCTGCGTAGTTATATCCGAATACCATTTAGGTTGGAAGTAAAATTGTTAAGAATTCCTTTTATACAAATGGCTGAATCTTCCATTTCAACAGCAGTCACTTGAAAGTAAAGAGTATTGCCGATAGAAATGTTCTCTTCCGGTTTCGATTTTAAGCTACTTGTCAATCTTTTCTTTAAATCGACTTTTCGTACGGATGCATTAAAACAATCGTGTACTAAACACGCATAGTGATGATTGCCTATTCGAGTCACAGTCCCTTTGAGTTTGTCTCCAACCATTGGACGGAAGAGAATAAAAGTTGCAGTAATATCAAAATTTATGCACGGACTTTCGTTAATGATTGTACCAGTCCTTTGTCTTAGTTTTACTCGATCGTATGCTACCAGGTAACCCTTTTTCTCCTCATCATAAGTCAATAACCAAGACTGCAGCGTCTGTCGAATTCCCTCATTTATACTTCCGATGAAACGTGGAGGAAGGCTGATTTTCTTTTCTATTTCCACCTCACATAAACAGCTAAATCTATCTTTTAAAAGCTCCTTCGCTTTACTGTAGGGCAGTGGATTGTATACATGTTTCACTATATCTGTGATTCTTTGGTCATTCTTTTTTCTTTTACGATTCTTTGTGTTATGAACTGAGGCTTCTCCCTCCGCCATGTTCTACAAAACATGGTCAAGTATAACCTCATTTTTAATCCGAGGCAGCAACATTGAGAATGTTTCCGAGCAGTGAGCTCAGCTGAGTCAGCTTTCTAGAGAAGTTAACAGAGGATAATCAACACGGTTAACCGGTGTGTCTTTAGATTTACTATGTCATCAGCGATTCCGAAACTAGATGAAGACGTTACTGTAGCAAAGCAATTGTTAGCAAGTATCGATGCAATTTTGTTTGACTGCGATGGTAAGCACTAAGTAGGGTAATTGCAATTACTGCCATACTGGTTTACAATAAGTTTAAAACCAGAAAATGCAGAAGTTAGGGGAGGGGGGAGGGCTGTTTTCAAAACAACCTGTTTCAGTATGCAAGTACACAGGAAGTCACTAGGTCGTTGACCAAGTAACGCTTTTTTTCATTATCGGGCTTACTCCCTTTCTTGTAATGCTGGAGCGAGCATGCACCGCAAGTATGTGTGCAGCAGGACGACGGCATGTAGGGGAGTAGTTAGGCGGTCTGACAGACACTCTACCTTTTACCATGTTGATAATGTAACGGAGTTCTATTCTAATGTTAGATGATGGATGTATTTTAATTTCAAGGTAGCTAGCTGTTCTACAAAATATTAGCAAGCTGTTGTATCCCCATTGTAAACAGGAGCAAAAGGACCTTAAGTAGGAAAACAGTTGAAATATCGTTCAAGGGGCATCTCTCCATAATAGTTTGCTCTGTTGTTGCTCTGTGTCATTTGGTAAAATATCTATACTGGTTGAATCTATCATGACTTAACTACATATTCCTTTTCTTTGTATAATCTCATCTTCATTGTTTACAAATATGTATATTTTCTCTTATGTACCGATATCTACTTGTATTTCTGGTTATATACTGGATGATACCAATGTCAGTATGCCAGGGCTGACACCACAATGATACTTTAAACTTGTTGACTCAGAATAAACTTGGGCTTTCTCCTCATTAATCTTTTCTTAGGTGTTCTTTGGACAGATGCTGGTGTCATAGAAGGTGCCATTGAGGTGGTGAACAAACTGAAGGAGCTTGTAAGTTTACGAGTTGCAGACACTATTTAGATTTAAGGGAGCTGATTCTATTATATACTTTTGTGTTGCATCATTAATTTCCAATATGGGCAAGGTTGGACCATCTAAGCATTAGTACAATCCATCTGACATGCTTCTAGAGTCAACACAATTTCCCTCTCATGGAGTGGGTGGGCCCAGTGATTGTGAGAAAGAGAACTTGTCAATTCTTTCCATTACTGAGATCAAACCAAGGTCTATGGTTTTCAAAGCAAGCTTTTCAGATCAGATAGCCATGTGCTCCATAAAAGAGGTTATATGTAAATGACTTAGAAGAAATACTAATTGCTATACTGTATTCAAGCCTATTCAAGTCTCTTACATATTACAAACTTTAGGCTTCCCAGAAATCCACTCCAAGTATGGTTCAATAATCAATCCAGGACGTCTTGGATGTATGATTGATAACACATGAAGGTTTTCCTCATCATGTTTAACACAATTTTATAGAGCTGTCTGACAGTTACAAAAATGCAAAATTGGGAAATCTATTTAATGCTAAACATGTCAGTTCTGTATTGTGGCTGTCTTCACTGGACATGAATAAAATTTAGGTTGATAATTGATAGATGACTTGAGGATAGATGCTATTTGTAGAGTGTCTTTAAAGGTACCTGGTTGATAACTGGCCCTACATATCAATGTATTGTATATTTACTGGGATGCAATTTATGAGAATATTGTGTTTCTTTCATGGCACTAACCCCATTCTTTCCACCTCTCTTTATTAAAATAGGGAAAGAAAGTAATTCTTGTAACTAATAATAGCAGGAGAACAAGTCAACAATACCATGAGAAGGTTGTCAAGTTTGGATTCAAGGTGGATGAGGTATTTGGTAATAATTGTTGTGGTTCATTACAAAGTGCATATATTTATGTATTTGTAGAAATTGGTATTTGTTTCAAACATGGAAAGGTAAAGTATTAATTGTGCAGTGAAACAATTTGATGTATGTACAGAATAAATTTTGAGAGTCCAAGTAAGCCTTAAAAATGGAAGGATGTGTGCAAAACCCATTCCAGGAGCTGTAATTAATTTGCTTTTGATCGTATAGCTGTCTAAACCAAATATGTTCTGCTTACGTGAATATTATTCGCCTCAGCCTTGCAGATCCTCATTGTCTCTACCATTCTGAATTTGGCAATGTGATGAATAGTATGCTTTCTTCATGTTTTTTCAGGACTCGGTGTACTGTACTTCTACAGTAACAGCTTTATACTTAAAGAATAATATGAAGTTTACAAAGAAAGCATATGTTATTGGAGAGGCAAGTATTGGAGATGAACTCACCCGTATGGGAATACCAAATATAGGAGTTGGGGTAAGTAGGACCAGAAATCTTGATCACATATTTAGAATTCCTCAGTTCTTAGGTTTTCTTACTCCAATTCATATTCCTGTTGCTTTCTTCTTTTTTGAGTTACTCCTCCTCTCCTTTTTTCATTTATTCTTCCTCCTATTCTTACCTGGTTCTCTTTCATTTGTTCTCTTCTTTTCTGTCATGGCTTTTCCCATTTTCCTTTTAGAATTCTTCTTTTTTCTCTTTTTCATATTAATTACTTTCTTTTTTATTTTTATTTCCTTCTATTACTCAATCTTTCATTCATTTTCTTTCTTTTTACATCTCTCTCCCTTTTCTTCTTGTTTCATTTAATTTCTCCCTTCATTACTTCCTTTAAAAAACTTTTCACTGTAGTCAATCTCTTTTGCCTAACCTACTTTTTTGTTGTTTTTATCTTTCTTTTCTTTCTTTCTCTTTCTTCAATTTAATGTTTCTTTCTTTTCTTTTCTATTAGTTTCTTCTATTTTTTCATTTCTTACCGTTCACTTGTCTTCCACTGCTGTCCTGTTTGTTAGTTTTCCACTGTTCGTTGTCCTCTTTCTCTCTCACAGTCTTGTGATCTCCTTTTTCGTAGTGCCTATTTTTTATCTGAAATTGTGTCTTTTGTATAGTTTATGCATTTTGCTTTATTGTTTGCTGATCATTGACGAGTTCTTCATTAGGAAGGTGCCAGAGAAATAAAAAAGATTTCACTAAAAGGATTAGAACTGTGACCCAGGCTATTGCTGTCATATTTTGAGAGCGGCCCCTGGTACCATATGAATTAATCATTCAATTCATCCCACCAATCTGGCCAAAATTCATTGAAAGTATTATCAAAAGGGAGGATTTTTAAATGATATATTTCAATAGGATGCCAGAGAAATAGAGAGATGTTACCACTATGAGCATAAGGGGCCATGTCAGTGCAGAAGAAGGGGGGTCTGTCACAACGTTTTCTTCCCATATTTTTGATAAAAAAATATTCTGGTAAATCTGAATTTGCCAGATCTTAGTTAGATTTTACATTATGAAGATAAGTTACCAGTATTTTGACATTAATTACCTAATTTTGTACTCATGTAGGCACCTGTTTGACTGGTGACTTAGCAGATTTTTGTGGTGGTGTGTGGCTTTTGGTACTATTTAGTATCATTTTGAAACTTTTATGTCAAATCCTCTATATTCTGGATAGTATATATGGTTTGACAGTCTCTCATAGCTACAAATTAAGAACATTTAGCTACTCTTTTTTCTTGCAAGTTTGTGGAGCCACCACCAGCTGACACAGTAAGAATGGCAGATGAACTTGACTTTCACACAGATCCGGAGGTAAATTAAGTTTGTGATATTAGTGCTCTTTAGGACAAGGTTCTAGGCCTAGGTCACTGTCATATTATGCAGGTAGCACACATCCTGATGCTACTTTGATGTTTTAGTACCCTTTCAATCACTTAAATGAACTCAGACTATTCTGAAACCCTCTATCTTCATGGCATGGACTGTTAAAGGTATGAAGCAAAAGTGAAACTGGTGTTATTGTAATATTAGAAGAGGTAAGAGTTGGGTGAATGATGATTTAGAACATGATTGAAAAAACTAGTCATCTTTGTTTGTGAATAGTCAATAAAGGATGCAATACAGAGACGTTGTTAGTGATTAAATAATTAAACCAGTAAAAGAGTGATTGGCATATGGTGTAGGTGAATCACTGACTCCATTACTGAGCAAAAGGAAAAGAAAAATGTAGTGGGAGATGTTGAAGAGATGTTTAAAACAAAAATTGTGGTGTTTATCAAGTTACTTTATTGAAATATTGTACTGTACTATCCTACCTATACTATCAGCAATTAGGACACACACCCATCATATTATGAATAATCTTGCCTCTATTCTTACACCTTTCATTATTAACTCTTATTCTATTAAGGACACATTCTCGTTTTTGCAAGATCTTCGTAACTTATGTTTTAATGATGTTTTTATAGCCAGTTTGGATGTGAAATCTTTATACACTGATATTCCTCTTAATGCAGCAATATAATTAGTTTTGGACAGGGCCTTTTGCTCTTCCCGTTGCTTTCTCCGCTTTGTGCATTGGTAGTTTTGTGGGCTTCTCTGTTTGATATCTGGGGGTGGCCATTTTTTTGCAGTGGTGTTTTGTGTAGTCAGGTAGGTGGTGTGGCTGTGGGGTTGCCTAGTTCACCACCCAGTGTTCAACTGCATTTTTCTTTCTGCACTTGTTGGGTGTCCTATAGAGTTTCGTCCATTGTTCTGTGTTCATTGATGATTTGTTTTGTTGTGTTTTGTTCCAGTGCTCATGTTGCCCTGTTTCTCAGCTTCTTGGTGGTTGGCACTCTTGTGTGTGGTTTGCCCTGTTGGTCAGGGTGTTTGTGGTGTGGTGTTTTGCCATTCCTGCATGTTGGTGTTCACCAGGCCCAGGGTTCATTTCATGCCTCTGTGTGCAGTGGGCCTGCATTTTGCTGGGTTGTTCCCCCACTTTGGTGGTTTTATTCCCTTAGGTTTTGAGTGTGATCTCATTTTCACTATTGTTTATCATTGTTGTAGCATTTGTTCTTCTCATCAATCTTTTACTTCTGAACTTTCTACTTTACGTTCTTCTTTACTTAATAATGGTTTTCTTCCATGCTTTGTAGACTTTTGTTTTAATAAATTTCTAGCCAGATGTAATTACCCCACTGTTAGTATGTTAACTGATTTCTTTGTTCAACAATACACTGGCCAACATTCATTACAGATTTGCTCTAGGATTAAAAACTTTATTCGTCTGCCTTTAATCAAGATAATATTCAATGTTCATCTTTTGACCTATCAATTGCTTATCTAACTTTTTTCTTGATCTTCTAACTTTTGCTAACTCTGAGTTTGAACTTCAGCTCAAAGAAAGCCTTCTACTGTAGTTTCTAAGCTACACTCTTCTTTGAATATTAATGAAAGCTCTGTTCCTTTGTCTTTGTTTTAATATTTCCTTTGGGACTCTTTTACTTTGTTGTTGTTGTTCTTGCATTGTAGGGTATTTTTTCTATGTATAGTGTTTATCAACTTTGTGTTATTTATGCTTCGTGACTGATGTGAATTACATTGAAAGCTTAGCATTGATCTAAAATTTGTTTATATTGTGTGCAGCCATGTTTGCTATTCACGTTGTTTGCTGGGCACACATTTATTGTAAAAATATCAAGTTATTTTGTATGTATCATCAGGTAGATGTACATAAAGTTGTCTTAATGTAATCATTTTCATTACTTTCCAGGTTGGTGTAGTGATTGTTGGTTATGATCGATACTTCAGTATGAAAAAGTGTAACACTGCATTACAGTATCTACAAGACCCAAATGTACACTTTGTTGCTACCAACTTAGATCCTTTTTTTCCAATTTCAAGTAACAAAATTGCACCAGGTAGAATAAATTTCATAACTTTACGTCATTGTGTTTTGTTATTGTTCTGTCATGAAATGACCTTGTATTGCATTGTTTTGCAAGATGTTTATAAAAGATACTGTAATTTTTTTCATGTTTTGTTTTCTATTCTTTCTTTTGTATTGCATTTCTTTGTCAATAGATATTGTAAAACATTTATCATTCATGTTATGAATTTGTATCACATTTTTGTTTAATTGTTTATTAAACATACTGTGACTTTTTCCTGTTTTCTTTCCTATTCTTTGTTTTGGATTGCATTGTTCAACAACACGTTGCCATGCATATCATTTTTTATGGTCACATTTTGTTTTATATACTTCATATAGTATTAAATTGCATTTTACTGTTTTTAAATTGCATGAAGCAGCATCCAAATTTGTTGCTCTTGCTCTCTTAATCTGCTCTAACTTCCATCATCCCATCACAGTTTACACCATAATTTATGCAGAGTGCATGTTCATTAAAGAATACCATAATTTATGCAATAAACTGTTTAACACCTTCCTCATTGTATGATTATTTTTATTATAATCCTAGGAACTGGTACGTTAGTGACTGCAGTCAAAACTTGTTGTCGAAGAGATCCACTTGTGATGGGGAAACCTGAGAGACCAATGTTTGATGCCATTCAATTAATGTGAGTATGGCAGCATATTTGTTACATGTGGTGCCAAGTGGAAGAATTGCTTCCAGAAATATGACTTATTTCACTGAAGTTTGTGTCTGAGCACAGTTCACTTCAAATTGTTGAAAGCAAAGAAGAATCAAATTTTGAGATGAATAGGTGTCAGTTCCACATTTGAGTGGATCTTTGAGTGGTCAACAGACACTCAGCCATACTTAATTGTAGAGAGGTCAAATTGCATTTTTTCAAAACTTTATACCCCCAATTTCATGTAAATAGTGACCTTCCCCATTTTATGATATTTTTATGAAAAATCCGAGAACGACTGAATATCAAGGGAAAATAACAAAAATCACCCCAACAGCATTTTATTATGATCCTCCCCATTTGATGAAAATTTGATGAAAATTTGATGAAAATTTGATGAAAATTTGATGAAAATTTCCAACCCTACGCATATTCGACCCCACCTACAATTAAGCATGGAAGAGTGGTTGCAAAGATCGACGTACTATAGGTTCAAGACTTCTTTGATACACATTATTTTTCTCCAATTGCCATAAAACAATTAAGCTAGGAGGGTGAGATGCAGTTCACCTGCGAATTGACCTACTCTACAGTAGTATCAGAATCAACACATCTTTACAAAATACTAGGGAAGAAAACAGGTGACTTTAACAACACAGTTGTGCCATTTATAGTATGATCCTGAAGATATGGTTGAAAAGTTGAAGTTTTGATAAGAGAAGGATTGGTAACTAATACAGAAACTGGAGAAATACACTATGATGTCATCAGGCATTCAACATTGATGCAAAGCGCATTGAAAGTGTGTGACCGGGTTCTGATTACAGGTGATAACATATTCACTATTGCTTCAGTATCGTGGTTATTTAGATGACATATTTAGTCTGTCACACCCTGGTTGTGAAGTTTGGCTCATATTGAGGCTAAAAGGTGTAGACCTATGTTGTTATTCAATTTACAAGCGTTTATAGTCCATAGACAATGAGCAGCACCTAGTGTCTGGCAGAAAGGTTAGGAGACACAAATGCTTTTAAATACGATTTTATGTAAGCTGCTTTGAGTGCGGAGAAGACATTCTTGTCTACACCTGCAACAGTAAGTAACATTATTGTAAATGACACTGGGGAGATAGAGTTAACTATTACTTTTCGTGGACATTAAAATAGCTATAAAAGTGACGCCTACTGGACACATACACACGTTTCAGACGCTTTAGAAAAGAAAAGCTCCTTAGAGACGTGATAAACCATCTGCACTTTTGTTACCAATAACTGCAAAAGTGATAGAAAATGATAGAGTTTTCTTTTGTGAATATAGAAGTTGAAAGAAGACCAATTTTCAGCACCGTGTAATAAACATGAAACGTAGTCTCTTCTATGAAGAGATAATGCGCAAGACGTATCATATAATCATACAATTGGTACGTTCTCCGAAAAATGGTAAAAATATGATTATATTGGTGCTGGTCTTGCTGTGGTGACAGTGATGGTAAGAACTGCGTTGTTCATGGTAATGGTGGTGAGGAGGATGATGTTGATGGTGATCATGGTGACAGCGGGACCTAGGAAATTGACATAGTCTTACAAAACTAGATTTTACATGTAGATCATATCTGGATATGTGGGGCGAGGTCAAAGCCGAAAGCTGTTCTATGAGTTGCAGTAGAAAAAAGTCATAAAGTCATTAAATTCTGGTGTATGCTATTAACAGGGCCAGGGATTTTGAACCAGATTTCCATGGGGAAAGAATTATCCTCCCTCGTCATGAATTAATAATCAAATTCGTACCGGTTTCATCCGCTACAACTGAGTGCTTACTGGAGCTGAATTGGCACTGAAATGCCCCAAGATCTTATGTTATGTGGAGTGAAGATTTCTTACCATATATGAGGTCGAACTGACTGAGAAGTGTCGTTTATTGGGAAGCATAAGAAGTGATCACGGTGCTAGTGATGTCCTTTAGGAGAAAGGTTCCGAAACTAGCATTCCTTTATCAACGATAAACGAGTGATCAGTCGATTCCTGGTTCCACTTTGTTGGCAGAAAGGAATCTTAGCGTTACGGCGCACAGAAAATCATTTTTAATATTGCTTCTTCTTTGCTTTCAGACACAACTTGAATCCTGAACGAACCATGATGGTGGGTGACAGGTATGTTCATTATTATAGGCATTTTGATGAAGCAATGCAGCGTGAAACTTATTATTCGGCGGCATATTCTTGTTAAAATCGTGACTGGAGAAAGGAATTAGAACACATGACTGTGTTGTTATGTAAAGAAGTTCCGTTAGATGTTTTGAGATACACTTTTCGACCCAACTGCTCATGATATTTTTGACTTAGTTGATGCACAGCCCGTCGAAACAGAAAAAAAGTGTTTTTATACGAAGTAACCAATTTCTAGATGATATTATTTTGTCTTCTGAAAATACTTGTGTAATTTTAGGGGATGGACTAAGTTTAAGGAGCATTAAACTTTTCGGAAGGAGAAAAATCGGAGCTCTAATGAGATTAAGAGTGGCTGTTGTTGAAAATTCTTGAATTAATTGATCATCTGAATCACATACGCACAACAGGGGTGGAGTTGCCTAATGCCTATAAAGGTTCATTACTTCTTTCAATTTGACCAATAAATTATAAGTTTATGTTTTTACCTCATGTTGTCTTCTTTTTCAGACTTGACACGGACATTCTATTTGGTAAGAACAATGGGATGAAGACTGTGGCCGTGCTGACTGGCGTTACATCCAAATCAATGTTGGATTCTCTGGTGAAGGAAAATAATAATTCACTCATCCCTGACTTTTGTATGGAAGGAATTGGCGGATTTCTTAATTTGTTGTAGCCAAGGATATAAGTAGGTATAAGTATAAAAATTGTCTTGTATTTTTCAGTAAGAAAACAATTTGAAGAAGACACTCGTAACATCAAGAATCAAATCTCGTTTCATTCGACTATTTAATTGATTTTTGTATGTAACGATCCAATTTGTAGATCACTGTTGCCGATTGCGCCTTGCCTTCCATTTTAATTAGTTGTCAGAAACATACGAAAACCTTTGAAACGTATTCACAAGTGTAAACCTATTTGGACTTTGAAAGAATAGATACCAGGATAAAAAATCCTATGCCGGGAAGGTAAAACGTGTAAAGCAACTGTTACAGGAGAAAAAGTAATAGGAAAATTGACACTGAGGAGTGAAATCCATAGAAAATATGCAGTGTTTTAAATCACTATCCAAGTTATTGGTGAATGAGTGCAAACTATAAAAGAAGCGAATTAAAACAGCCGCATTCCAAATCTATGTACAGTTTTGCAATAAAACGTTTAATTACAGTGACAAATAGTTAGATTTGCTCCAGGAGCAGATTGACGTTTTCTTTGAGATCAATGTTAGTTACGACGCCGCAGCGAATGCGATGTTTCGAACATTATGTGCTATAAGGCGTGATTTATGTCTAACTTATTTAAAACTAGTGGCATGTACTGTCAGATGCCCTTAGTTCCCTATGATATTACTAACTTGAAGAACAACTACTGATATGCAAACTTTTACGTCCAACCATACTGTTGCTGAGAAACTCATGCAGTTGTGACAGTAATAGAGTTGGTAACTGAAAAATGGTCCAACCAATCCATTGATTTAAAATATTATTCCGTCCATTTGTGCGTACAAAAATGTCAATAGCAGTCACTTAGCGAAGGTAGTGTTGCTGGTGTTACTGTAGTGACGTTGGTGATAAGAACTGTATTGTTAATGGTAATTAAATGGTAATCAAATGATATTGATAGTGTGGATGATGGCTAGGATGTTGATAGAGATGATGATAATGATGATATTGACGATGATTAAGATGATAATAATAATTGTAATGATGATAATTATGACAACTAAATTTATGACAATCCTAGCAATTATAATGACACTCATGATGATTAGGATAACGATGGTGATGATAATGTTATGATATAACAATGCTCATGAAAATAATGGGGCAATGATGGTAATGATTGTCCGGTTTTGTGTCAAATGTTGGCCGATAGTGAATAGATAACTAAAATTGTTAATACTGTATTTGTTATCACACGAACACGCGCAAAAACGTCTTAAACACCATTAGAAATGTACAACTTGCTCTGGAAGATATCTAATAATCCAAAATGAGCCTAAGCAATTCCAGGTACACTTACAATTTTTCCTCGTTTCGGGAGGACCCCCTCTAACCCCTAGCACTACTTTATTTCAGGTTTGATTTTACTTCCTAATATGCCTATCTCTTATAACATCCCATTTTCTATATACATGAACCAACAAATTTCAACAAATTAGTTTGTACACATATCCTTAGATAATTGTATTGCCCCAAGTGATTAGCATCAACATACGTTCTCATCAGCTCGTTAAAACACTGTAGCAAACCATCATCAAAACCTAACCCTTTCAGCAATGAAAGAAAATGAAATAGCTGGAAGAGACCTTCCGGAATGAAAAATCTGTCGCTATTCAGGACGTTGTCCAAACCCTTATAGCCACATCCTACATCACTTATAATCTCAATTAACTATGAAATCTAAACTTCCGTCCAACATAATTTTCCAATTAAGCAAATCACATCCCATCTCCTTTAGTTAGTTCTTGCTCCCCACCTGACGGACCATAGCCCTGTTGTAGAGATCCTTGATGTTGCTCTTTTCCCATCAGATGCCCCATCTGCTCTTTATAATGGTCATGTAGAAACTTGGCATCGTGCACTATGTCTTCCGCAAAGTTATCATACTTCCTCTTAGATGATCGTTTTGGACCATTATGTGGATCCCGAATGACTTTTGTTCCCTTTTCTGGCGATCCTTGGAAATGTTGTTGTTCTTCACCACCGTTATCTCCTCCATGTTGGTGTCCCATACGTTGCCGAAATCGATCATGGAGAGACTGAGGATTGTGGATAGTTTGATCAACATAACGGTTATAACCTCGCTTTTTCATTCCTTCTGATTGAGATCCCTGGTTTTCGTTGGTCAGTTTTGCTCCTTCTTCAGGTCCATAAGGCTCCTCTTGATCTCTTTGTTGATCTCGTCCTTCTTGATGTTCTATTTGTTGCTTGAAATGATCGTGAAGTGTTTTGGCATCATGAACTACATCTTCTGCAAAGTCATCATATCTTCTTTTAGATGCCTTTTTGTTGTGGTCATTATTCTTTAGGTCCATCCTAGTTTCTCCGGCCGGTGATCCTTGAAAATGTTGGTGACCATCCCCGTGTTGGCTCCCTCCCTGTTGGTGTCCCATACGATGTTGGAAACGATCATGGAGAGACTGAGGATTGTGAATTGTTTGATCAGCATAACGGTTATAATTTCTTTTCTTCATTGCTCCTATTTGTTGCCCTTGGTTTTCGTTGGTCAGTTTTGCTCCTTCTTCGGGTCCATAAGGTTCCTCTTGATCTCGTTGTTGATCTCGTCCTTCTTGATGTTCGATTTGTTGCTTGAAATGATCATGAAGTGACTTAGCATCGTGAACTACATCTTCTGCAAAGTCGTCATATTTTCTCTTCGTTGCTTTTGTGACGTCACTATCATGATTTAGGTTAGATGGGGTTTGGTGTTCAGGCGGTCCTTTGAAATGTTGATGATCACCTCCATTATGACGTCCACCGTGTTGGGGCCCCATGTGTGGCTTAAAGTGATCATGGAGTGTTTGGGGATTGTGGATACCCGGATCAGAATAGGGGTTATAATTTCTTCTCTTCATTGCACCTAGTTGTTGCTGTTGGTTTTCGTTGATCAGCCTTGCTCCTTCTTCGGGTCCATAAGGTTCCTCTTGATCCCTGTGTTGGTCTCTTCCCTCTTGATGTTCGATTTGCTGCTTGAAATGATCATGAAGTGACTTAGCATCGTGAACTACATCTTCTGCAAAGTCGTCATAACTTCTCTTAACTGCAGTTTTAGACTGATGGTGGTTGTTTATGTCAGTAAGTTTTGCTTCGTTTTCTGAAGGATATGTCTGATGGGGAGCCTCACTGTGCTGGTTTCTTCCTTGGTGATAATCTGTTTGATGCTTAAAATGGTCATGAAGTGATTTTGCATCATGGACAATCTCATCGGTATAGTCATCGTAGTTTCTTTTGAAGAGTGTGTGGTACTTAGTGTTTGGCTCCTCTTTATGAAGCCTTGCTCCTTCTTCAGGTCCATAAGGTTCTTCTTGATCTCTATGCTGGTCTCGTCCTTCTTGATGCTCGATTTGCTGCTTAAAATGATCGTGAAGTGATTTTGCATCATGAACTACGTCCTGTGCAAAGTCATCGTAATTTCTCTTCACTGCATCGTTAACCAACTGGTTGTGTTGTTGATTTATCAACCTCGCTCCTTCCTCTGGTCCATAGGGTTCCTCTTCGTCTCTGTTTTGGTTTCTGCCTTCTTGGTGTTCGATTTGCTGCTTGAAATGATCGTGAAGTGACTTTACATCATGTACTACTTCATCAGCATAGTCATCATATTTTCTTTTGGAAGCTTTTTTGTTGTGGTTATTGTTCTTTAGGTCTATCCTAGTTTCTCCGGCCGGTGATCCTTGAAAATGTTGGTGACTTTCCCCATGTTGGCTTCCTCCCTGTTGGTGTCCCATACGATGCTGGAAACGATCATGGAGAGACTGAGGATTGTGAATTGTTTGATCAGCATAACGGTTGTAATTTCTTTTCTTCATTGCTCCTATTTGTTGCCCTTGGTTTTCGTTGGTCAGTTTTGCTCCTTCTTCGGGTCCATAAGGTTCCTCTTGATCTCGTTGTTGATCTCGTCCTTCTTGATGTTCGATTTGTTGCTTGAAATGATCATGAAGTGACTTAGCATCGTGAACTACATCTTCTGCAAAGTCATCATAGTTCCTCTTGGTTGCTTTTGGATTGTGTTTTCCATTGAGTGTCTTTTCCCCTTCGGGCGATCCTTGAAAATGTTGTTGGTAGCCTCCTTGCTGACCTCCACCCTGTTGGTGACTCATATGTTGCTTGATGTGCTTGTGGATGACATAAGGATCGTGAATTGATTGACCAGTGTAGCTATTATACTTTCGTTTAAGCCCAGGAACTGCCTGTTGCCGTTGTTTCTCATTTAGAAGTCTTGCTCCTTCTTCAGGTCCATAAGGTTCCTCTTGATCTCTTTGTTGATCTCGTCCTTCTTGATGTTCTATTTGTTGCTTGAAATGATCGTGAAGTGTTTTGGCATCATGAACTACATCTTCTGCAAAGTCATCATATCTTCTTTTAGATGCCTTTTTGTTGTGGTCATTATTCTTTAGGTCCATCCTAGTTTCTCCGGCCGGTGATCCTTGAAAATGTTGGTGACCATCCCCGTGTTGGCTCCCTCCCTGTTGGTGTCCCATACGATGTTGGAAACGATCATGGAGAGACTGAGGATTGTGAATTGTTTGATCAGCATAACGGTTATAATTTCTTTTCTTCATTGCTCCTATTTGTTGCCCTTGGTTTTCGTTGGTCAGTTTTGCTCCTTCTTCGGGTCCATA
>JAAAKL020004701.1:0-12858 GCA_010016065.2 Carybdea cf. marsupialis auct. non (Linnaeus, 1758) | reverse complement strand
CCTCGCAGGGGGATTTTTTAACCGCCGGCCCGCGCCGGGGCCCCCCCCCCCCCCCCTCTGGACTTAGACCTAACAGGCCAAGTAATCTATTTATTCCCATGCCATTTACTCTCCAGGAGCAGATTTCAAAATATTTTTACCCAAAGTAGACTTAGGATGATTGGACAGGTTTCGGGTCTTTATTTGCCCCTATTTAATGCCACTGACATTAACCCGTAATAAAAGAATGTTTAATAGCCACCAATCGCGTCACTAACATCTATAAAATAATTGTCGTGTCAAGCAGGGAAGAGATAGCACCAGTACATTGATATCTATTTCTATACCTGTTTATCCTTATTCTGCCCTTAAAGTTTTAAGACGTAAAAATTTTTACTTTTAATATGCCTAACTCCTGTTAGTGGAGTTTTTACAAAAACAAATACATTCAGATCAGTTCTGAATTTATGTTTGAAAAATGATATTGAAGACAAAAACATCTAAAGACAACTAAAACCGACGATTTCCAATTACAAATCACGCGTTTAAATCAAATCTTTTTGAATATAGAGAAATATAAACAAGAATCATTTTATTTATAATCTGCTTGACATAAACAAATTGTGAAGTGTACTTTCAGAAAATAGCCAACTTTAAAGACAATACTGAAAATGGCACAATAACGAGTAACCGCCTGGGGTTCCAGCCCTCCCAATTTTTTTACTTCCTGTGCCGTAGTAGGTTTTGATATTCAGTTTTCGAGTGAAAGTATATGTATGAAACCTATTTGTTGTCGGCCATCTTCCTCCTCCCCAATATTTTTCTTGTAGTTTCACCACTGAACTTTGTGTTTTTGTACTATTATATGCCTGCATAGATTCAGCAAAATGTCGATGGAGATGATACGTTTAAAGAATGTATTGATGTTGAAGGCGTGGAGCTTCCAACTGGATACCACTTTGGTATCTCTGCCGCCACAGGTGACCTGGCAGGTATGAACTGATTTTGGTTGCGACTCAATACTGATGTCATTTAACTCGGGGATATTGATAGTGGAACGTTTCTCTTTTTCCCCACTGATTTCTAAAAAGCACTGGATAGAGCATCTTCCATCTCAGAGCGGGGTCAGTCGTTGGACGTCAATCCGCGTCAAGCAAACCTTATAAAGAATGTTAAGTAACATGGCGGACCTTCCCTCGCTTTTTTAACTTATGAGGACTAGTATTCGTGACCACGCTTCTTCGCTGTCGGAAGGAATGGTAAGCTCGATCCAGTCTTCTTTAGAAACCAGTGGGGTTTTTATTGAGGGTTCGTTCAAAGTATTTATAATCCGTAAAGTCTGTAGGCTGTAGGCAAAACAGAAAAATGTTGACCACGACGTTGCATGCCCATGTGACAAAAAGTGGCCACTTGGCTTCCGTAAGCGCTCGTAAGAGATTGTGTAGATTGAAAAAGACTACATCAACAGAGACGTAATGGCAAAACATGTTGCAACGATTTCACTGTGATAGTCCATGTTTACCATATGTAGGTATCCTTCATCAATAAGTAGGTATCCTTCGTCCATAACTAGGTATCCTTCGTCCATAAGTAGGTATCCTTCGTCCATAAGTAGGTACATGGTTTTTAAAAGCCTAGGTTGCTAAGCCTCTCTGCTACGACTTAGTGATAAAGCAGACAATTTTCTAAGCAGCTTGACAGAACTTGGCAGCCTGAAATTCGTCTGTATAATAGAGGATTTGGTCCTTCTGAGATACGAATTATCGGATGGTTGATTGTTCGCTGTGAAGTTACTTATTTACAAAACGTTTTCTTCTGTTTTCATTCTCACTGAAAGGTGTAAATGTATACATATATTTATATATACATATCAGTCTCAATGCAAAGACGTTTATGCAGTACGTTTTGATCGTCTATTATTGACTTACAGATAATCACGACATAATATCTATGAAATTCTATGAGCTTGATGATACAAGTAAGAGTGACAGTGAAGTGGATTATACAAGCATCGTGCCACGTGCAATAAATGCTGCTGCCTCACGAGGTAAATTTTTACTGTTAATTCGTAGCTGTAGCTTAGACAGTGCTAGCTGAATTTTACACTTCCTTACTAGTATGTGTTAGTCATGGCATTTCTTGAGGTGTTGGAACGTACATACTTTGTGTACTCTGTCCCCCTCTGTTGATATGGTTACAGTCGTTGATCGTGGGGTAGACGATATAGTTTAACGTAACGTTTATGTTTGGTAACGTTTGGCAGCTTGGTTGCTACGTCATGCTCGCCACTTTTCGAACGAATGGACAGTCGTAAAGGTGCGTTTTCTGTAAGTAGTGCCTCACTTTTAGTTGTTATGTTGTGTCTCACTCAGAAAAAACGGCGGCAGAAAAATTCGGCCTGTAAGTTCTTGATCAATGAAGGGCAGACTGAATTATGGAAAAACTGAAATGGTCATTTACTATATCGATAATCTAAAATGCCAGTCCTGTAGAGAGGAAATTATTATTATTGAAGACAGATAAGCAGATAGATATCAAGGAACATTGTCAGTCAGAGAGCTCATGAAACGACTAATCACTCAGTACATCGTGATTGGATGAAACCATTCCTTTACGCCCATTGCCAACAGTAAAAAGGGGGTGGTTATGATACAAATCGCATCAATATAGTATATTGGTATATGACCACTCCTCACGTGGTTAGCGCCTTTTTGGAATAGTAGTCCAGCCCGTCCAGTAGAAAAGTTAGCTCAACAGGAATTGATGTGTTCCTTTGTAAAGTTATTGGGAAAAGAATTTTCGTGACCAGGGTTGGTATGCACACTTCTCACATACTGTGCACAAGAAGCTTGGTCATAAAAACAAGTCGGCCCTATTTGGGCTTTATTGAGAAGCTCTCATAAGGTAACATCTGTTTTTTGTAAAATACAGGGTTGAGTGTCAACTAGTTTTTATCTTGTTAATAATAGTAGTCATCTTTGCAACTTTGCTCTTCTTAATCACGATCATCCTTTGCTAAGGTTTCTCAGATAATGTATAAAACTGCGTCTTGTTGGCATTTTCAGTTTGTCGCCTCAGAGGCGTTTACTCGTTTATGTGACTGACCTACCGCTTCACGTTAAGCTTATTATCTCGTGTTTATTCTTGTAATTACAGCACGCGTATATATTTCTAATTCAGTAGTATATGTTCTCAGTTGATTACTCTCAAGTACGTTTCAGGTATAAATGCTCTGTAGTTATGTTCGTTTTATCCCTCGATATCTAGCCCACCTGCGCGTATATTCCAACACGTCTTGCCACAAAATCGCATTTGATTATCAAGCCAAGTGGGTTCTATGGAGGTACATTACATACGGAGACAAAATGCTGAATGTTTAATGCTCTCTGCAGTTATCAATAAGATTCAGAAGAGGGTCTGTTTTATCAAATCGAATTGAATTCATTAAGATGTCTTTACCAGATTTTTCATGGTTTAAGCACGCTTTCTTAACTTCTTTTTCATTTTAGCTCATGTCGATGACGTGAAAGGAAGCTTTTCGCCACGAACACACAAATTTTTAAACTGGATGTTAGGACTTGCAATTTTTGGTTGTATCGCATTTGGAGTTGGATTTTTTATTTACCAAAAGAAGCAGCAGGATTCGTTGAAGCGCTTTTACTAAGCTACAATAGGGTTTTTAAGTGATCAATTTTCGATTTAAGGAACAGGGATTTGACTTGTCAGTGGAAATAAAAATGATATTTCGGACCACATTCTGTATTTAGAAAAGCCGTGGCGATTTACGGTTTATCCAAGCTTGTCCGTCCGTTATATTGAACTCCAAAAATATGACTTTTTCGTAAGGACAATACAAAGATTATTAGAATATAGTTGAACAATGTCTACATGAATTTATACATCAATGGGCTTGAAGCACGAACAATGCAGTTTTTGGGTAAATTCTTGCAAAATACATTTTGAGAACGATTGATTAGAAGGAATTTTGTAATCCAGGTACTCACACTGGACAAACTTGTTATGTTTCTATGTGAATATAAGACTCGTTTACATTGTTTTTATTTGCTATTTTGGCCGTTACATAGTCTGTGTTGTATTATTTTGAAGCAAGAGTTTAGTTTGATTCCACGACGTTGCTTTGCCTACTTAGTAGCAGCAGTTTCAAACAGGTCGGTGGTGAAGCTAGAAGCCGAGTAGTACGTAGAGTAGGGGTTTCAAGGTGTTCTGAAAACAGAAGCTGGGCGCTGATCTAGGAGCCATTCCTCCCGGCCCGTAAGTAAGAACAACGGGTTTTGTATTTGGAGACGCAACGGCCATTATATATTTTTCAAGTGGCTCGTAGGTATTGTCTCTATCTATATTAGATCTCGCGACTTACGGAAAAACTTCATTTGAATACTTAAAAAGGAAAAATCTTCTATACTGCTACTCTTAAGCGGATATGAAGTCCTTACAGTGAATTCAACCGGAATCACTGTGTAACTGTTCCCAGCTTATTCCACTCTCGACGATAGGTATCTTAAAGTGCCTGACCTCCCATCACGTACTGATGCTTATCTTGAGCATATTCCAACCAACCCTGCCCTAGCTGCGTCCACTATCAACCCGGACGCCACCCCGATCATTGCACTAAGCAACCTTTTGTTAAGAAATCTATCCCATTCTCTCAAGATTTGCCAAGAGGTTCTTAAAAGGAGCCATTTTCCCCGTGATGCTAACACTTCGCACTTGTTGTTCGAGTATTTAAGAGCCCGGGAGAGCGTCGCGACCCCCTTGATTAGCTACCATTTAGTCTCTTACCTATTAGCAGCAAAATCCGAGTCCAGTATTAATACTTACCTTATATTACTGTTAAAAATCTTAAATCTCACGGCCTTGACTACCAGTACAGCTTTCATTGTTCACAATCTACTACAGCACTCCTTTCCGCTTTCAGCGAACGTACGCACCGATGCTTTTACGAAAACAAGGCGCATTACTCTGAATATCTTGAAATCTTTTGATTGGTAAGGTAGGCCACGTAAGTCTTGTCGCTAATCTCAGTGTGTATGATTCTTTGGGTAAAATCTTGTCCGTACTATATTTTCTCTTACGTGGTCTTAGTACCAAGGTTGTACTTCATGGTCTACCCTTCAGTATTTACTCCATCGTCGTTGGTGTTCCTCGGGGTTCTGTCATGGGTCCAATGTTCGCGTCATTATTTATGATCTGCTTGATTTCATCCTTAGGGACTAAGTGATTTTTCAAACAGTATATTCTTGTCTTGAGAAACCACGTGCTCTTGGAAAAGACGGACTTTAGATCTCAGTGAAGATGATCTATAAACCGTCATTGGGTGGGAGGGAAATAACTGGTCACTTTTAATGCGGAGGAAACGAAGCTAGCTTCTATTAACCAACAGAAAAACCCAGCTCCTTTATCAGTCGCCCTAAAAGACATTCAACTCCTTTAGAGCACTACTTTGTACGTGTTTTAAGGAAATTACCAGGGAAAGAAGTTTAGTCTCAAGTTTCAAAACTGCTATTAAAGTGTGCTGGTGAATCCCGTATCCCCCGCCCCATGTCCAAGACCTGGATCTGAGCCTGGCAGTCTTGGCACCTAGCCAATAGAACAACCTTTCGCTGATGCACAATTTGATTACACAAGGTTTTTCATTATACTAGTCTTATTGTAAACAAATTGTTATAACGCTTTTTAAGGTTTATTTAATTGCACTTCAATACACAGTT
The DNA here is from genome assembly GCA_010016065.2 of Carybdea cf. marsupialis auct. non (Linnaeus, 1758). Lineage (NCBI taxonomy): Eukaryota > Metazoa > Cnidaria > Cubozoa > Carybdeida > Carybdeidae > Carybdea > Carybdea cf. marsupialis auct. non (Linnaeus, 1758). Next base: position 7,150 of record JAAAKL020004701.1, on the reverse strand, counting down.
TTGTTATGTTTCATGTAGGAATTAATGTAGTCTAGCAGTCACTGGCTACTCTCCTGAGAGCACCAACTTGTTAACGTCAGAAAAGGTGGAGGTAAGCGCTAAATAATTCAGGGCATGATTGAGCAACTGTTTAGCTGCCTTTAAAGACTGGCCGAAATACCCTGCCTATAACCCTCTTGTAGAAGCCCGTCCGCGAAGCTTCCCATGTATTAGCCCCTCGATGTAAATTCCCATGTGTACGCCTCGCCATAGCATTGCCCATGTATAAGCCACTGCGTTGCTATAAGTTGCTATTTATAAGTCCTCTATGGATGAGTGTGCGAGTTTGTATATGGAAATGAAAGGGGAGCACCAGAAAAGACCAAAGTACTTTTCTTATTTGAACCCTATATTTTTTAATCCACACGAGGTGTTATAGCACTGAAGCAGAATGCCACCTAATTGTCCATGTTTCCATTAGTACACTACGATGTAGCCACAGCCACCGTCTTGGGCTTGATACAGTTCTTAGTAACCATTCAACTTTTAATGCAAGTATTTTTAGTACAGGCACAACTGCCTCTACTGTATTCCTTTTCACCGACTACATTTCTAGGTATAATCTTCTATCCCAGGGTACAAAACGGAAACTTCAAATTTAAATATTATTGATCAAGTGGCTTCCTTTAACAACCGTTATTTATGTCAGGGTCGCCATGTTTCAAAACAATGTTTGTTAATATGATGAACCGGTGTTCATGAACCATGTAAAATGTTGTATGAAATTGATATATATGTATCGATCCTGGCTTTGTGAAATCCATCAAGGCATCTATTACGCCCGCAATTTCATGTATTGCGACTATACCAAAGGCTTCCATGCAGCCCCATTGTAAAATATATTTGATATCATCAAGCCAGCCACACTTACGTATGTTGTTTTAAATGTCAGTACCAGTCGCAGCATGATGTTAGCGGATCCGTAGATGGAGTTTGTCACAACATCATTGCTGTTAGTAAGTTACTCCACTTTCCTCTGCTCCGATACTCAATCTTTGATCTTAGGTAAAATCGGCTTCTGTCAGGTAGTACAAATGGCAATACTTTCTCCTAAAGAACAGAATCTGTTCGTACCTGGTCTGTTGTGACAGTGAAATTTAACGTTATTGTCAAATGTCACATTTTTAAAACCTATCATTCACTCGATCTATATGATAAAAAGAGACCACAGTATCACTGTATCACTATTAAAAGAAGGAACTGCTGGGCTACGTGGTGACCTCTGTATGTGAATTTGTCTCCTAATATAATTTGTCTATGGAGGTCAGACGTTTCGTGCCTAACAAATTGCCAGTGGTCCTGTCTATTGTAGCTTTATTTTAATCAACTCTGCATACATTTACAATCTAACGTAATCAACTCTTACCAGTTGATCTTTTGTTTTTGTTTTGTTTTCTTAATTTCAATAAAGATGTACGTCTGATGTGAAACTATAAGTGGGTGTATTAATTATCGAAGATAGTTTTAAGACGCAGAATGATTTTTTTACTAGTTTATGGGCATCGTGTATTCTTGTATCCAATCTTTCTGTCCAAGCCACATACCCAGTAGGTACGTTTGCCCTCTGCGTTATAAACATCGAGAACGTATTTGAAAAAAGGGTAGCTCCGAACCTCCATTTCCTGAAAGATTATTGACAATCTTACAGGGCTCGTAGTCATTGGGAAATGCTAAAAATCGGTAAATATTTTCGTTGGATAATGTAAGTGTTCTTACTTGATCGTTCGACTCGTTTCCCTAACAGAACTTCGAATCAATGGAGATTTTCAGGCTACCAGTTTGGGTACGAATCGCGCCTCAAGCATGAGAAAGCGAAGGATGATATTTTTTGAAAGTTTTTTATTTATTCAAGCCTTTTTCGTTGGTTTGGCAATGTTTCCGTTACTTTTGTAGAATTGATTGTGAAAGGGGTGGGGCGTGGACGTATATAGCGGTAGTCATCTGAGGCTTGGTATGTGTGAACTAGAACTGGAATCTTTTGCGAATTTCAGAAACTACCTTAGCTTGGTAACCTAATTCTTGCGTGTTAAATACAATACAAGACAATACCTCTTTTTTTGTAAAACAATCTAAGGTCAGGAAATATTTAAGCAGCATAAGATTGTAGCATAGAAATAGACATTCATTTTGATACTGAGCATAAAGACCTTATATTGATCATGAAGTTTCCTGCAACATTGGACTATAAAATATGAGTTTCCTCAACCCCCTTTCCAAAATATTGTTCAATTTGGACGACGAAGAGATTTTAGAGGAAGACTGGGACTAGCGCTAATGCGCATGCTTTATTTAGATCATTCCCCACCTCCCTCTCGTCATTCGCTCGTCGACAACGGAATTTTCTTGATTTTCCCATAAACTAGATAACGAAGGAAAGTATTGCTGTTTTTCGATTAAAAAGTACCAGTATTTGGTTCATTATTGTTATGTTTGTTTAAAGATTACAAAACGAGGGTTCATGTTTAAATGTGTGTAGGAGTAGAATCCCACACAATGCGTCATAGTAGGGAGTTTTCGTTACAGATGCCATAATCATCGCAAAACACGATTGAACATCAAGCTCAACTGTAGCACTCGTCTCCCAAAGCACGGCTTCCATGGGTAAGTAAGTCTTTTTAGAAAAAGACAGGAGGCCTCTAATCCATCAAATATCGCGTGGTTATCGTAATATCCTGGGACCTGTAATGCCTCAGATAGTCTAACTATGTCATCCCTCTTGAACCGATATCCAAAAATACACTCGTTGTTTGACAGTTCATCTAAGTCGAATTTCTCGTAATTTAAATACGGTATAACAAAACTAGATGTGTATCTTGTATCATAAAGATGGCAAAGTGATAAAACCGGCTTCGTAAGCTAGCAACAACCCACACTATATTTCTCTAAATAACATTTCTCACAGAAATCCTTTTACACCTGTATCTTTAAACAACAAATAACGGACTACGCGCTCGATGGCGTGCGAAAACACAATTTGGCAGACGACAGGTCGTCAACTAGTGCCCGGGCTTCTCTCGCTAATTTCGTCGTCATCTGGTGGATCGTCATCTGTTGCGGAATCTCTATACTCACTGAAATGATTTCTGAATGATTTGACAGTAAATTAGAAATAGGCACGAGAGGTATGGTACGTGGACTTAGCCTAACGATACCAATACCAGGATTTCCTGTCTACTTTTGCATTTTAATTATCTGATGAAGAATATTGAAGGCAGCATTTCCGTCATCTTTTCCTACTTGCGAGAGTCGCATATGTTTCCTCTTCTAAAATTTCCAGAACTTCCGTCTTACCACATGTTTTAACTGTTTATTAGCATATGACCACTTCAATCTTGTTCATTCTGATAATTTCACTGTTACAATGTTTCTTCCAAAGAAAAAGAAGTCATTTTAGTATTCACATGTATTCAGTTGTTGCTAAACACAACTGCATGTACCATATCCCACGATCCGAGTTTTTACAGCTGCCATGTTTTTTGCTTCCATTGGCACGTCTTACAAAGCTACCCTTCTCCGCCATACGCCCTTGACTTAAAATCGCTTGCTTGAGGTCGTCTCAATTTCTAAATTTCGTTATGATCTATAGTTTCCCATTAATAATTCAAAGCAATCATGTTGGTTATTGGTAGTTACCTGGTTTTTCGCATCATACAACCCTTCCAAGATTTCCTGGCCTCAAAGCTGGCGCTTCGGACTTTATCCGGACTGCATTTGTTGACCCAGTTGTCAAATGGTTCTCGTGGTTTTAGGTGATACTGCAGTCTCTAGGTGCCAGCAAGCAAGTCTAAATGTAGTTTGTTTGATTATGTGTAGGTCAGAATGCTTCGCGTGGTAAGTGGGTGTGATTTGGCGGATCTACAGGTCGCTGTAAAAACAAGAGATGAGAAGAACTATTTCTAAATGTATTATCAGTTTCATCTCCAACATATTATTGCCAACGATACAGAGCCTTCCGTATCATAAGGTAACTCAAAAGTGGTGGCAAGATTTCCATGCACGAAGTTGGTTGCGACGTCATTGCTGTCAGTAAATTTCTCCATTCTACCCCTCCAAATAAGTAATATTTCAATTTTCAATAGAATTTGCTTGTATCAGTTAAGTATAACTTACAATAGTTTCTTCTAAAGAATCATTTGTCAATCATCATTTATGCCTCGAAAACTAACATATCGTGAGACGAATGTTTCTTTAATGGGTGTGAATGTTTGTCGTCTTTAGCAAAAACCGTTTGTCTCATAATTTGGAGTGATAGCGTTGGGGAGGACTAGATACTATTGTTAGAAGTTGATGTTGATGATTTCCGGACTATCTTCTTGTTATGCATGGCTTTCCTTCAATGTTATTCACGTTTTAATACTCATTTGGTGACATTTGTTGTATCAAAAATTCTAATGTTATTTCCTAAATGTGTATATGATTGAATTTAGCTTCATCAAGGTAGCTTTTTGGAATGTTGTATTTCCTGTTGTGTAATAAAAGAAAAGCCCCCGCTACGTAAGTAGAAATTGATGGTAGTCTTGAAACACACTGCTTAGAAATTGTTTTGCTTCATCTGCCATTTTTTAATTTGGCGATAACGTGTTGGATTATGATACTTGTAGAAGACAAGCCATTAGAAGGCCGTCTTAAAGCTGCATCCTTTTTGCCTCATAGTGGCTATCAACTGTCACGTCGTTTACTCGTGGATTGTTCATGGCTTTGCAAGAATTTTTGGAAAGAATAGATGTTACCGACATATACCATCTATTTCATTGATGATTCTAATACTAAAGTAATTGTTCAAGATACACACACTTAAACCCTACCTTACCTGGACACCCGTGCTTCTTGAATAATAGGTGGGGTATCGGTAAGCCATTTAGCTAGTTAAAAAATGTTCGCAATAGAAACTAGTATTCTGATCAGAAATATAAAAATTCAAGAACTTACTCGAAGGCTGAGAGACAACTTACACTCTTTTATCATAAATAACAGTTCTCTCAAGCTACGTGTAATTGCCCGAGTTTTTATATTTTCCGATAAGAAAAAAAGCCTCGAGCTAAAATCTTGACAATTCTGCGGCAGATAGCGGTATGAAAACAATTTCAGTGTTAAGCAATCCTTTTGGAAACAATAATCGGGTGTTTTGTTTTAGTTCCGTCAATATCAGTATCTCTACCAAGTAATAATGTTTACTTTCAGCCAAGAGTTACTAACACTTGGTTCTCATATAGACGCCCCCCGTTTAAGTTTATTTCGAAACTTTTCCCCAGAGACATTTATGTTCCAGCCACTTTGCGTATTAATTTTGTGAGAGATTTCTAACTGCACGTATTTATAGAAAGGTAAAAGCCCTTGTTTTGAAGATATTTTACCGTTCTTTATCTATTAAAGCCAACTTCATGACCTCTTAACATTGTTAAAATTTTCGTCAATCAAACTTTGGTGCATTTCCAGCCCCTGTCTGTTTTTGCCTGCCTTGTATTCGAGACTCAAAGAGTAGGATGGTCATCATTTTCTAACTCAAAGTTTGACAGAAGTTTCTTGTACGTCATTTATAGTGTAATAAGTCAACAAGGTACACCTGACTTACTTATAAAAATTTTTAATGATACCAATGAAAGTCTGACATTTTCCCTGTAGCCTTTCTGTGCAATGTAGTAGTTGACCTCTCAATATTAGAAGGTCACTCTAAAGCCAAAACGTACTCTTGTCATTATAAAGCTGTTATAGTCTCCCAGCAATAGGTAAGCTAACTAGTCTATACAAACATTCGTTTATCTTTACGGCCTACATCTTTTAATACTCCACAAGAAGTCCTCGCAATTGGAAATAATAGCATTTGACATAAGCGACCACTTTTCATCGTATGTATGTTGGAACTGTCTATTGGCAAGCCAAGGAACGTTACACGCGAAATCTAAGATATTTCTCAAATACTTCCTGCTATTCATAACAAGGAACCTAGTTAAGAGGCAGAATTACATCTGTTTTTTCTTTCCTGTATGATAAGTTTAAAAAGACGTAGCTTCTGTCGGTTCATTTGCTTCCGTTGATAGGCGAGTTTGGCATGACTTTAGTCGTAAACTTTAAAACCTTTTTAAAGAGTTTCTTTCAAAAATCTTACGAATCATGTCACAATAGACTTTCCAATCAATATTATTTTCATTGTTTAAGCACTGAATGGAATTGTCAACAAGTTATGCGTCAATAAGAATGGAATTGCATTCAGACCCTGAATTTTCAAAGGAATTAGCGAGGCAATTATGATACGAAAAAGCTTGATTCTTGAAGGGGTGATATCAAATGTGAACTACAAAGAAATATGGCCATAATTTACACCAATAAGCAAAGCATGATAATGAAACAATTATTTTAAGAATCGCTTTACAAATACAAACAAAACATAGAAAGTTGTAGACTAAACAATAAGTAACAATAACAGTGCCAATTAAGATATAAAATAGCTTTATCCTCATGGGGATCATGTCTTTTGATGTGATACAGAGAGAAATTGATTACAAATTAACATGATGAAGTTAAGAACAATATTATCACAATTAGTTTTACAATAACTTGATAAGTACGAACAAAAGATGGAAATGTGTAAACTAAACAGAAAAGATTAGTAATGCTCAAGTCTGTTGTAACAAATCTACAGGGGATAATTCGAGAATTGCTGATGCATTCAATGATAATTAGTAAGTTGTAAATTAACCATTAAACCACTTTATCTATGATTGTTTCGACAGTTTTTATTACCAACGGCATTCTCTTGCTTACAATTTGTTACGTCTGCTTGCATCAAACAGGGCATACTATTTTACTACCGCCATACAGAAGATCGTCTTTACTCTTGTGCCAAAATTTTCATAAAATACGTCGAAAACTTGCGACAATACTTCCCAAAGCAGTACCTAAGGTTTTTTTTAAAAAAAGCAGCTGTTGCACACAATAAAATTTTTTTATTATTATATCTATTTCAAATGTCAATTAAAATTTTTTAAACATTACATTTTATATATATATACATATGAAATGAAATGGCACTGAGGAAGCTAACAGCGAAACAAAAAATAAGGTTGCTGGTGGTGGTGAGAATTCGGGATCGACTACCCGGATTGTCGACTTT
>JAAAKL020004700.1:0-20512 GCA_010016065.2 Carybdea cf. marsupialis auct. non (Linnaeus, 1758) | reverse complement strand
CTGTGTTTACCTTGAAAAATAGTCCCACTTTTCATGTTCAGCCTCACTTTCAAACACTTCGAAAGCGAGATTTAGGCCAGCTGGAAAGTTCCGTATTTCAAACCAATTAGGGGAATATTTGCTGAGAGTTCAGATTGATCATGCGCCAACCATTACGAGGCTGAATAAGGACTACGAGGTTATGACGTCAATCCCACGCGTTATACTTGTGAGTCAGTCATGTAACTCAGTTGCTGGTCGTTTGTATTGCTGTAAAGAGGACGGTTGGGTTTTAACATGTCGAGATGAAATATATCGCAGTATATTGCTGATTATGACTAAACTATACATGTGATAGATTTATACGATCCCAAACTCTGCGCGGCTCGGCGAAATTTATCAATGTCAAGTTACCTTCGACGCGTACAATAAACGTTGGACATCGGAGAGTGTGCTAAAGGTTTTGGCCTTTGTACTGTATCTTTTTAACTTCTTGAAATTGTATTTGTGTTACTCATCTAAGCAAGTATCTATTCCGACTTGAACCACTCCCTATCCACTACTTCCATCTTTAACTTCGCGCATTCACAACTTCTGTCATAAAACAGAAATGTTGTTTTCATCCAAGGCGCGTCTCATCGCATTCAGGTGAATCATTTGACAATCGCTCCGTGTTTATGATTGATGATAACTCAATCAATCTTTTGTGAGTTTGGGGCGATAAAGTTATAAACAATCAGAACATGGGAAATTCGTTGACCTGATTTTTCATCCCTCCCTAAATTAGGGGCAGTTTAAACATTACCAGTTGCGGATACAATCGCCTTTTTTAAAATGTAAATTGTTTGATTCGTTGACCAAATCTGTCTAAATTCATTATACGTAAATATTGCCGCTGTGAATGAATCTTCGAGAGCATGGCGAAGTACCGAAAGTATGACAATCCATGTCTCAACACTTTTATCACTGTTTAAAGAGATGCTAGAGAAAAGTGAAAATGTCACTACCAGGGATTCGAACCAGGGACCCATGCACTCACGGCATGCAGCTCTATCAACCGAGTTCGAATCTCCGCGATAACATTGTCACTTTTCCCTGGTATCTCTTCAAACTTGATATTTTCATATCCTTTCTTGTCTATAACATTTTATCACTGTATGAGGTGATCGCCTTACGCACTTTAAAAGATGTACTTAAACCAAGGTCTACCTAGTAGAAAACTAGAAGGAGTTAATCAGCGCACCTCTAACCCTTAACTTACCAACATATTAGATGTGAAAATGGTCTTTGATAGATTGCTAAACTCTGTACAATCAGACTTGTGTGACACGTCTCTGTGGTCTACAAGCGCTCTAGTACATCTCGGAAACAGCTAATGGAAAATAAATTATTTTCAGTTTATTCGTCGTGAGCCCCTCCCCCGAGTTGGTACCTTTGGAGAAGGGCACTCATAACAACGGTTTAAGAATTTGAAGTGGCCCGTAAAATTCCTGGCATTAACTATGATACACCGGGTGAGAACGATGAAGTTCGGCAAGCGTAGGAGAGGGAGACCAAGAAGGAGATGGAAGGACTGCATTAAGGAAGACCTGAAAGCAGTCGGAGTGGAAGAGGAGGATGCAACGGACCGTGTTCTCTGGCGCTGCAAGATCAAAATTCACACCGGAGACCCCATGTAAATGGGAATTAAGCCAGTAGAAGAAGAAGGAGAAAAAGAAGAAAAAGTTGCTTCTTGACCTTGCGCTTTGCGAATCAAAGTATTCATTTTCTTTCAAAGACAAAGGCTTTTACCTAATTTAGATTTATAATTTGTAAATTTATAAGAGAATCCAACTAAACCATAAAAAGGGTTCTTCATGCCATTATAAAATGAGGCAGTTTTCACTCTTTGTATTTTTCGTCGTAAAAAATGGAAAATGACCACACCAAAAAATATGGCGATAATCTGTGTTATTGTAGTTGCAATTAGAAATACTATTAACTATCATAAAATATAAAAACCATCCTGTTGACAGGTGTCTATTTTTCCATTGCCAATATTTTGGAGGACCCTTACCTTAACGGAATAGTATTCAGTGTTGAATATCTGCGTTACCCCTACATGATACTTGTATATTATATTAATAAGTTATCATTCACTAATTAGATTCAAGTGTGAAGATATCATGATTGATAAGTATTTAAATTCTGGAAACCATAACGGCAAACAAAAGCATTTTAATTCGTATACTGTGTTTAAAGCTGTTGAAATTGGGGTGTTGAAATTGGGATGAATGGCTTTCGGAAGCAAAAATGCTAATACCCACCCCTCGTTAATATATGTAGGCTCATACACTTATGCATTCATTCTATGTTTTGATGTTGTTAGCAGTGATTTCTATGTATACATCAATTAAATACTAACATTACGTAAAATTAAAAAGTCAACAAACCACTTTAGGGGGTTCAAATTGCAATTTTTAAAAATGTTTGCCTATTTTATGATATTTTCATGAAAAATCCCGTAAATGCTGAAAGCCCTAAGAAAATCACAAAAAATTTCTCCAATAACACATTACTATGACCCCCTCCCCCATTTTATGAATACTTTTTAAAATGTCCATCCTTTACCTCTTATTCGACCACCCTACAATTAAGGAAGAGTTCTAAGATCAAATCGGCAATGCCAGTACAATCCATCCTACAGTATGGTTACAGAATGTGGAGACGTGACATTGATGTAACATTACAACCTTAACACTTCATCACACTTCACTACCCTCCGATGTATTAGAAGACACTCCTCGCAAATCAAGTACATATTTGTGTGCAAGAAAGTCTATGACAGGACCCTTGAATTAGACGTGTACCCCTAGGCACTTCCAAGCCAGTTTTTGCTTCCTTGAGCTATTGTTCAGACACGGGGAGACACAGAGATACATTGTGGCAATGAAATTGCGTTTGAGAAAATCCCGTATGTGGAGCATCAACTCTTTCTCTCGCCTTCTAGTAGATGGTTGACCCAAAACAAGTCTGTTATCAGGTTAGTTTCCGCTCGTTATTGCGGTGAAGAAACAATTAAGATTTCAGCAATGTCTGGAATAGTTAGTCGCGGAGAATAGACAAAGTCTATCCACAGTCTACCTTAAATCTCTCCATATTTTGGCATGAATGTAATAAAACGTGATTTCTGTTTATCTTTCCCTAAGTGTTCCATACAATCAACTGTGAATCAATTATTCAATTGTTCATGCACGCAAGTATGTTTGATGATTCGTTAAAACTTGCGATAACAGGGGAAGGTGTTAGGAAAATTATGTCTCGCTTGAAATTTCTGAAACGTGGAAGCAAATAATGACGAGAGGGGTTTGTAAGAGAGCAAGAACTCAGAAAATTGACATTTCAATGAGCAAGAAGACTTGTACTTGATTAGCACATACCATCTAGATGACAGATTGTTGATTCCATGCTGTATATTTTTCTAGATTGTATGAAAACACTACAACAACTTTATTGTGATTATTAGAGTATTTATCCTTATAAAACCGTTCAGGTTGCTATCATGCTAGTAATTCTCGAATCGTCTTCTACAGTAGATCAATTCTACCTGCTTGTGATAAGGATGTGCTGCATAGCCTACAAACCAGCAATGTAATTTACAAGTATCAGTGACCCTGTGTGGAGCAATACGTAGGCAGAACTTCTTAAAGACATCTTGAAAGAGTGCATCATCACATTACGACGTATGTAAGAAATGGTGAAGAAGCAAAAGGGACTCAACCACGAAGGGCGGTGAAGAAGAATGTTGTTGTATTTCACAGATATGATAGGCTGCTCAATGTCGAATAATCTATTAACAGATCATCAATTATTCTATTTACAGTTTGTGTTCCTTGCTTTGAAGATAGTTACCTAAATGTCTACTTTCCTGCCTTATATATATTTCGTCTTGTTTATACAGTAATCCTTAGAAAGTAATAGAATACTCTAGAACATTCCAGAAATGTCTAGTATGTTCTATAGAAATTTCTAGTATGTTCTAAACTTCTGGAAGGTTCTAGAATCCTATAGAACCTGTCAGAACATTCTAGAATGTTCTAGAACGTTCTGGAAGATTACACAATGTTCTGAAAGACTTAAGAATTTTCTAGAAATCCAGATTAAATAGTGCTGTTGCCTAGACAAGTCAAATTAAGGCAGTCCCATGACAAATGTTGTTAATGAAAATTTCTGGGAATGTTGGCTCTGCAATGGCAATTGCATTTTATTGACAGACTGCACTGTATCATTAATTTTAGCAATTAACGTTTTACTATGTTGGATAGGGGGAAATCAAAGAGATCCGAGATTTCAGTTCTGGAGTCTGTGTTGAATCTCAATCGTTAAGTCTAGTCTTCGTCACCAGAATGAATTTGCATTTAAGCTATCTGTGTTTTAGTTTGTTATTGTTTACTTTTTTTGGAACTGTTTGTTTCTTTTGCAATTAACTAGCCGATCAAATTTGTCTTTTGTAACTCCTCCATCTCCTCCAATCATCAAATCAAGTGCATGTTATTTCATTACCGATAAAGGTCGACTGAAGAGAATCAGCGAAAAGCTTTTCTATAAAATATATCTGCTTTTTTTCACGCAGTCGTTACGTTTTGTAGTACCAGGAACCTATTCATTGATTTTAAATAAATACGCAGATTTAATATCTGTGTTATGTTAATACGTTAAACAAAACTACATTTTTATTGATAACATCAACATTGTAGCATTTAACCGAGACACCTCTCGTATGATGATAGATGTTTTTTAAGCCATACTCGTGATCAAAACTGAAAGTTTATCGTATATGTCCCTAAGATATCGAAGGTCGTATCTAAAACATGACGCCTTTGGCAAAGAGGTTGATCTTATATGGAATGTTGACCTGAAATTGTACTTAAGTATTTAATTGATGATGACGACACATTCTTCATCTTACATGTTATGGAAAAAGCCAGGTAACGAGAAGATCATTCCCCTCTGAGCTGCCCTAAGATGACCATCATCTGACAAGCTACTAGTCGTGCAAACGTAAAATGGAGAAGAGGTCCCTTTTCCTTGTATTATTCCCTGCTATCAAACAGCAGTATTGAGTGTCGCCAGTTATATTTTGGTACATATCACCCTTTATACTGTCTCCTCTACTCGAAATTTCTTTGTTTAAGAAACTAACTTTTATCAATAATTTTCTTCCTAGAAGAACACGAAGTTCCAATTGAAAAAAAAGGTGCTGAACGTGTGAAAAGAGAGGGTGTACTCTGCTTTGATCCTGTGACAAAACAGAAAAGAATTCCAGGAGAAAGGTGGAGCATAAGCTGTACAACTGCAATATGTGATCGGTCTGGAAAGATTCGGATCTCAAAGCTAGATTGCAATAGTGTTAGGTGCGAAAACGACATTGGGAGAAAGTGCTGTAGCAAATGTCAAATAAGACTTGATAATGTTGCTTGCACTAATAATATGATGACGGCCACCGTAAGAAAGCAGGACGTAATGATGGTCTCTGTAAATCAATTCTCATTGAAGGATAAAAGATGTAAAGCGTTTGAAAATCAGACTCACATAGTACTTAGAACAGCATTGACGGATTGTGGCACCGTTCATAAAGTTAAAGGAAACAATATTGAATTTCAAAATAAAATACTGATATGGCAAGGCAAGACTATTTTTCGCTTGTTTAAGACTTTGAAATGTTCGTACAAAAGATCTTTTACGTCCAATGCCAGAGGACTAAGAGTGGCGATGGCTGGAGATGGCATGGCTATGTACTATACTACCAAAACAGGACGAATTTTATCGTTTAAGAAATCGCTAGAAGTTGATGCTGGATCACTAGTTCATGTTGTAGTGATGGAAGTCAATGGAAAACAAAAGTCAAGAAAAGGAGTTTTGTTGGAGTATTGTTCTCTGCTACCTGCAAAAAATTCATCAATGTCCAAAGGCAAGGAGCACGTTTTGATCAAAGACGGGTGAGGAATAGTTCAACATATGTTAGCTGGTCGCGCCTATGTTTAGGAAATGCTTCAGAATGCCTAGGTTTGATGCTTTTCAAACTAAATGAACTTTCTATAATAATAACAAATAACAAAGAAATGTGTCTTAAATAAGGATGTGTTTAGCATTGTATTTTCATGTGCAATTCCATAGATTTACGGCAGAACGATTTCCTGGTTGATGATATTGATGGGCTGAGTAATGTTTATTATCCATACAATTTAGATATTCCGTGAAGTGATCCGCTGTCGCTGATTGAGGTCGACTTCCATTCTAGATTTAGGTCCAGTGTCTCCAATTTTTTACAATTTAGTAAGAATTTCGGTAGTTATATCTGAGTGATATCTAGATATTGAAGTACCTGGTTTTCTTGTACTTCAATACCTAGATGTCACTCAGATTTGGTAAACACTAGTAATAACATTGTTCCTCTTGCTCAAAGAGTAAATGACCTCATTCACGCGGCTTCAAATTAAATATTTTCAATTCATTATTAAGACTCTTACAAGCCAACAATGGAGTGGTTTTAAAAGCATCCTTGCCAGGCCAACACAATATTAAGGTTCATGATCGAGCTATTCTTGACCATGTAGCACTCCACTGTTACTTCTACATGTCGAAACCACCACAGAGAAAACTTCTCTGATCTTTTAGAAAAGTGAGACCTACAACAATGACAAGTTTCCTCTTGATGTCATGAGTTATAGCTTGTTGACAGATACATTTTAAAATATTTCTTACATGTAGTAAAAGCTGCTGAGAAGTGTGATTATGTTTTAACAGATATTCTTGATACTCACTTTTCATTAAAACGTGTGTTGTTACAATTCGCCCCTCGTCTCAGTAGTACACAAAAGAAATTCTTTTTAAAAAGACTAAACGTCGCAGGCTGGAACGCCGTTGGCGCCAATCACAACAGACGATAGATAAAGGCTTGCTTACCCAAAAATTTATTATTATTCGTCAATGACAAAAGAAAACCATTCCAATCAGAGGGAACTTTCCAGTAACATCAATAAAATTGTACATGGCAGAACCGCCGTGAAGTATACGTCATGCGTATCTACTAAGGAACTTGTCAACAAATTTTCCGACTTTTTAACAAAAAAAAATTGTGAAAATTTGGTCGAGCTTTTCGAATATATTACACATTCTATTATTCCTATTATCTTCTGATTTCACTCTTGTTTCCACTATTGTCAAAGCCCCGTTAACAAAGTCGTACATTCTATAAATGATTCCGGGATACAATTTGTTTATTTTAATGGGATAAAGTCCTCCGAAATAAGTATGGAATTGGGTATGTCCCAAGGTTCGGTCCCTGGCTCTGAAATTCCATAACATTCTGAAATTCCATAACAAGACGCACCACTTGTATGCAGATGAAATCCAGTCTCCTTTCAACCTTTGATTCCGGAGGATATGGTCTCTGCCTTCAAAAAGATCGAAGCACGTGTTGCTGCATTTGATCAATGGTTGATGACTAATAAATTTAAATTAAGCAAGATTGAAACAAGGGTACTTGTCCTACCCTTTAAGTTTCGTACAAAACCAAGTCCACTATGTATTGAAATTGGCGACATTGTTACTCCATATAGTTCTACGAGGAAGATTGGAGTGATCTTCGATCATTATGTTTCAATGCCTGAACACGTAAATTATTTATGAAAGCCAGCTTTCCAAAAACTGAGGTAGCAACGATCAGGAAATGCACAATCTGTGGTTGTACTGGTCCTTGCTTTTATAACAACAAAACTGGACAATTATAATTCTCTCTTATATGGCATGAACTAAAAGCTGTTGCAAAAATTAAAATCTGTTCAAAATGCTGCAGCTCAATTAGTTACTCAGACAAGGTAATGAGAACATATTACCCCTGTTCGTAGAGGACTGCAGTGGCTGCCTGTCAAACAGCGCAATATTTTAAAAGTTTTGACGATAACTTTTAAAGCCTTGAACCAGGAAGAAACCTGAGTAAGTTTTCAACATGATCTTGACGTATACGCAAACACATTAGAAGGTTTACGATAGATAAATATTGTAGAAATAGATAATCTGGGTGTAAATCTTATTCTACTTCCAAAAATAACAACCCTGACCGTTTTGCTTTTCTTAAAAGTTTCAGATTGGGTTTGTTTATTTCGAAGGTCTACAAATGTACATCTGCTCTATGTCCCTGGTTCTAGTACGAAAGCGTACGGTAACATATCATGCAGCATAGTTGCACCAACTCAACGGAACTTACTACCGAAAAGCATTACCTCCTACATTTTGCAGAGACCATAAATCTGTTTAAAACTAATTTTAAGACGTAGACCATAATAGCGTGCTATTTAGTTAGATTGTTATTTAGATAGATATACTTTAAGATTTTTTATGGTGTTTTGTAGAGCGCTCAGAAACAGCGTAATATACGCTATAGAAGCTATTATTATTATTATTATTATCATCATGGGCATATACCTGAAGACCACGTCATTCTTAAAACACCCTTGCCTTGTTTATGTAAAATTGCTATTTCACTATATGCTTAAAAACACTCCATGAAGGCAGAGCCGGCGCTAGGTGGTTTAAGCTATCTCAAACCTTGACATTGAGACCTATAAAACGCTCTATCGTTTAACAAATCACACACAACAAAATATTTAACAAAGGTTCGTGTAAATATAAAGCAGATATAAGTAAAACTTAATTTTAATGAAAAAAATTAAGTATATAAGTAAAAACCCTCAAAAGACGGGGCAAAGCTAGATACAATCAGGAGGTACCAAAATGATTTGTAGTCTGATATTGCAATGTGACAGAAATAAAAAAGGAGGCATTCTAACTGAGGAGGGAAGTTTAAAATGTAATTGTACACCAAAGCGGACTATATTTCGACTAGTTAAGTCAACCTTCCTCAGATTGATAAACATACATGTTATAGGACAAAAGCTGATGACTTTGCATCATTTCAGTTGTATTCAGCGTTTTGTGTAGTTTCACTTTCAATATATATCAATGCCAGATTTGTTAGTTGTTCATCTGTCATAGTTGGTCGGTGAAAAGTTCAAATCAATTCCAACAGATAACGGCTGAACCGTCGCAATACTGACAGGTACAGTCAGTAAAACACGTAACGCGAAGGACAAATTGCCATACCAGTCCTGTAAGTTACTTTTGAAACGATTTTGCAAGACATGTCCGCAGTATCTTTATAGTTGTTGAGAATCATCTTCAGCACTTTTTATCAAGACGCAAAATATCAATTCCTGAGTCAAATTTTGGGGGTCTGTTGTACCAAGGCGGGCCATCCAATCGGGGGATGGGATCCCCACCTCCAACACTACATGAAAGTTAAAGGGTAAACACAACATTCTGCTTTGTCAACAACAACAACAACAACAACAATTTAGATTGGTACTTGGAATTTACATTAATTTTTTGGTTAAAATTTCAGAGAAGAATCTTACCGTTAATGACGAAAAACCTGTCGTGATAGACGAAAAAGGATCGAGCCCTTCAAAACGACTTAACGTCTCCTCCACTTCACAATCGAACAACAACTAATTAAATGACAATAATTATAATTCATAGGGAACCGCAACAATGCAACACGGGAAAATTCGATAATTACAACAAAACCCATCAATTAATCAACAACTTCATTGAAAATCTTTATGTTAAGAGCAGAATGATTGTTTGAGAAGGTATCTATAAAAGGTAGAGATTTTTTGTCCAATTTTGTACTCTTCTGTATATTAAGTAAACTCTTTGTTATCAGACTGCTGTTTTAATTCGAAGAACTCAAGTGGAAGGAATCATTTGACGAAACATATAGCAGCTAGTGGCATTGTTAATAGGTTAAAGTGCATCTTCAAGAGATTATTAACCTTTTAAAAATCTCCTTCTGTCACCTAGTTTTAATTAAACAAACTAGATAGTCTTCATTATGTTTCATATACTAAGCCATTTGGCAATAATAAGGTTAACATTTGAAATTAAAGATAGCATTGGACTCTTTAAGCGTATAGAGCAAGTAAATAGTTGGTTCTAGTTAGTCAAGAATAACTGCGCAGCTGGGGACCATCAATAACAGATAGGTAGTTTTTATCAACTTGAAGTGTATAAACTACCATAAGAAAGTTAAAACAACAGTGTTTCTTTACATTGTTATGTTAAATTATCAACGAATGTATGGTCCCAAAGCTACCCCACCCTTTAAGAATGCACATGTTCCCGCTATTAAAGTTACTTACTGGTTTTCCTTGAAAATTGTTTAAAGAGTTTTAGCAGTTTGGATTTATATCAACCATCTCCGTTGTTAAGATTCTAGGGCAAACGCATTGATAGCACTACAAAACAATTAACCTTCTGTTACATAGAGATTTCATTTTTTCACCCTATACAAAAGAAAAATAGCCAATATAGAATCTTCATTGATCTAACACCTGTTTATACAGAGGTCAAAGAAAGGGAGGTTGATTTTAAAATTGTGCACATTTCCTAAATTCTGTCAGCTCCCTGTCCATTCCAATCCTCCTAGTTTGTTGCTTTACTTCATGCCTGAGTATAACATATTTCACTTGTTTTTGTTACTCTAGGTGTCGCGTGGATAAATCACTTAAAGTGCTACGAATTTGGAGTCGTGGAGTTTGGTTCCATTTAAAAGCTGAAATCTTTTTTGGTGACGAAGGAAATCCAATGGTGTTGCAGTGTACGGCACATAGTTGTAACAGTGCATTAAGTCAGCGGCTGCAGGCTCTTTGCCATCAAAATTGCCTATCGAACGGAAAATCAAATATATAATTAAATTTTTTGTAGAAATATATAATTTTGCGTTAATTAATCTAATGACGGGTAGGGTGCTGTAAACGAGGCTTAATAAAGGTGTTCTTGTAACAAAAAGTTGTAACACAATTTTTATTTAGTATTCTCTTTGATGAGGTTGACGAACCTTGTTATTTTCATTGCGATGCTTATGTATTCATCAAGTAATTTCAAAAAGAAAGGGCTTCAAATGTCACGAGTAAAAAGATAGTAGAAAGAAATCAGTTCGAAACCGGGACCCATTCTATTGCTGCGTATTACTCTATCAACTGAGGTATAGCAACCTGGTAATGATATATTTCACTCTCAATCGCCCATCAATGGATATCGACATTACGTTCTACGCAATTTGGAGACTACCCTCTCTATCCATCAATCGACTTATTTTGGTGAACTTTAAAGCCTTTATTCCATTCCATCCCTTACCGTCTTCCTGGTTACGTCCATCTTACGGGAAAAGACTATTGAGCGATGTTGGCGGCATTTTAGAGTCATAAAAATGATCAGCTACAATAAGGGGATCAATAAAAAATTCCATAAAATTATTTGAATTCACAACTGTAATGAATATAAACTACGTCACAAGCATAATTATTTATCAGGTAAGGGTACCATTGTGACAGGAATTCTCCAATGTTACCTTTTGTTGTACCAGATGGGTTTTATGTTTCTTAAAGCTGCTTTGTCCACCAGTTAGTATATTTATGTTGTGAATACTTTAGAAATGTTTTAAATCAATATTTATGCCCGAGTATGCTTAGTATTGTTGTACGGTTTATATCTCTATAACACTTTCTACTTTCAATGGGGTGTGAGCAACATGATGGGCCGAATAGCAGTCGTTCCATTGTCAGGTCACATGGCACGGAGAGACTGGTCTCCAAAATTGCGTATAGCCGGATGCGATGTTCACCGGTGGAGTCTCAGGAGCTACTGTGGCGACTAGAGAAAAGTGAACTATGTTACCACCAGGTCGCCATAGCTCAGGTGGTAGAGCAGGATGCCGCAAATACGTGGGACCCGGGTTCGAATCCTGGTGGTGACATTTTCACTTTTCTCTAGTATCCCTTCAAACTTGTTATCTCCATAACTATGTGTAAGGGCTAAATTGGGAAAGGGGCGCTCATAGAGAAGAAAAATGATAAAGACGTCACTTTGGTTTTGAGACTGCACTTATATATTCCGAGAGACGGTAAAAACGGGCCAATAGTATACGATACGAGAACATCAACGCAACCGCAGAATTGCTAAAACGATAGGAGACGGCGTTATGTAAATTTCAGTAAAATCTCACAACTGAATAGGAAACTTGGAAAACAAGCTTATCTGTACTAAGTAATCTAAGATGCGGTAAGAAAGATGTTGGATTGAAATAATTTTAACACCGTGCCAACATATTGTTTCGAATGCACTTCAAATAGAGTGATTGGCTTGCCAGTAAACATGCTACTTATTCATACATATGCTGATATCATACCAGAGCTGAGAATCACGCAGAATAGAGGCGTATCCTCCAGCTGTGCTAGGCGTGCGCCGCCCGCTCGTAAATATTTATCCAAAAACATTCTTTAATTTTTTTCTAGTGTCTTCATTAAACCAAATCTAAGTGCAGTGCTATATTAATCAAGTTACTTTTCTCCATTTGGTAAATTTGATAAATTCTTTTCAAACCCAAAGGCAACTCAATATCCCTATCTTACTATTCTGTTACATGTCGGTATAAAAATTAGCACGCCAAGTTGCTCTTCTGTCCTGAAGTCTCTGTACAGCTTTTGTTGAGGCAAGGCGTGCTACGACGCTCAACGTCACTTAAAACAATGAAGTCATAGGGAGGCAGTACGATTATGTGCAAATATCTGTAGTCAAAAAAGGTCCCAAAGTGTGCCATCGAGAAAGAGCCGGCATTGGCTGAAAATAGAAATCTAATGATTCTACCCTGGAGGGAAATAATCCGTTGCTTAAGGGTGGAGCATCCCTTTATGATGATGCTATTTCTAAGTTTATTTAAAAAGATAGAAGGATAGATTTGCAGTATAGGTAATTTTTGGATGTTTGAATGATGCCATATTTTATAGTGTATTTCTTTAAAACAGAGGACATATTTGAAGCAAAGATGACTTCTCAGTATTCAAAATTTTTGTAGGCCTATATTTTGTGTATTTTCTTCAGGAAAGGTTTCTAAGCATCACTAAAATGTGATCTTTATGTTTATTGAGATAGGTAGAAGGATAGATTCGCAGTAGAGACAGCCTTTTAAAGACAAAACAATACTACTTTAGATATACATGGCATGATAAGGGAATTGTGGCAAAAATATTTTTGTAGCACGCCTGGCCCAAAGTTATATGCCAATGGTGCAGAACTCGTAAACAAGTTATAGTACGGCTGATGATGGGCAAAATGGATTACCTTGCAATGCGGGAATAACTAGTGTAAGGCAAGTAGACACGTCAAAAGGGGTAACACAGAGGTAATAAGAGTACCAAATGTGGGGTACATCCTCAAAGTAAAATGAAAGGGTCACATATGCAACGTACCTCGAAGTAATTTAGCGTTTCTTAACTATAACAAAGCAGATAAACACTTGAAACTTTGCAACTTGCAATCAAATCTGTCATGCAAAGAAGAACTAAGACAACTGCAACTAGGAAAGAAATGGAAATGCAGCAGTTTTGGTCTACAATCATGAGAGATCATCTTTATTTTGAGTAGCGTTACATATTTCAATTAGGAATCAGACTTTATTTTAATAGCCATAAAGACATAAGAAGTTGTGTAGTTTCAGTTTAAGAGAATCATTGATTAGGAAATTTATCAAAACTACATAAATATATAAATTACAGATATAACCCTATAATTTACGAGCGGTAACTTTTCAAGTACAGAATCACCCGCATGGACGCGTGGCCTAATGGATGGAGCGTCGGACTCAAGATCGAAGGGTCATGGGTTGTTACTGGCTTGCACTGTGGGTGAATCTGTATGAGCGCCGTATGAGGCAGCACTTGGAAATTCAGTAACCCTGGTTGTCTTTGAGTTCCCACCGCCAGGGTAAAATTTGCATGATTTGTAAACCGCTATAGAGTGGTTCTGAACTGGATATGGCGGTAAATAAAGACAGTTAGAAGAGAGCAATCATGGCACTAGAAGAACAGGGGCAGCCTAAAATAACAACATAAGAATTAGGACACAACTGCAACAATTCTAAATATTTTACTTACCTTAGTCCAATAGCTTAGGTGTTAACGTTTATATCAATCCCAAAGATATAAATCGATAAGTCGTTTCGCACTATATTTGGATTTTGTATAGGTCGCATTAATATTACTTGAGTTAAGTCGCCATGTTAAACAGGTAGTAGCCACGTTAAATTCGTCTAGTGTACAGGAAGAATAGTCACGTTGGAATAGGAAGAAGAGACGAGGTGAAAAGTAGTCTAGTCGATAGAGAATAGTAGAAAAATAAGAAATATAAGTAAAATGGTGCTCCTCATTGTGTAATAAAAAACGTATCTTGGACATCTTCGGTCCAAAGACATTATTTATTATGACCTCCACTCATCATTTTAAGGATCCTCTTGAAACCAAAAGTAAAGGAAAGAGACATTTTATTTCTTTTCAAATTTTTGTAAAATTATCGGCAGCTTCCTGCAACCACTGACACATGTGTAACGCCCTCCCTGTATGTCTATACAGAAAAGGTAATTTATTATCAAGAAAAGCACATTTCAAATCAGTTAGTCTTTAAAGAATCGCTATATGTTGACAAGGAAAACTTTTCCCAAAGTTGTAATATTCAAATGATAAAGACTATACCTTTGATGAGACAAACGGGAAAGATATAAGAGAAGAAATTGATTATTTAACCAAAAAATAATTCTTGTAATTATCTATATTTTTCCCAACAAATGTCACAAAAAACTCTCTTAATACAGCTTTGCCGACATATTCTAGAAATGTCCAAGAACTGATAATAGGTGTACTCTTGCAATTCTCTGCATAATAGAAGTCGCTCAGTACCTTCCTTGATACTCCTGGTTCTAAGCAAGACTATATGTAGTCCCTTTAGGGGAAGAAACCATTAAAGCAAAGAGTGAAAGATGGGGTGCAAAATTGTGATATTGTTTAGGTTAGTGCTTACGTCCCAAAAACCCCAAATTACTATGATCCTGTTTGAATACTTACGATTATGTCTCTTTCAAGTGTACATCTCAGTACACTACGCATTTTCAGAAAGAAAGATTTAGAGGCATTTTTGTTGCTTGCAACTACTTATCAGCTATATGAAAATCAACTTTTGTTTCCAGAAAAATCCAGGCCATAAGGTTGCTATGTTATAGGAAAGAATCCTCGTATCAACATGACGATAAAATTTGATGTAGACAACAACATAAAGAGTGATAAGTAATACGTTTGATTGTTGATGTACTATGTAAGTACATGTGTATTTAAGAACTGTTTTGTGTTTAGTATATCATATGGATTCAACGCTTTGTTTTACTCTATCAATTGCATTAAATTTAATTGTAGTTTCATTTTCTTCCGTAAGTGCTTTCCATCTAAGATTTTAGGCAATTTAACAAAAGCCTTACAAGGGTTGCTAGGCCAAGAAAAAGTTAAGAAACAAACTTTCAGAGTAAATTGCTGATTTTGTGTCACATACTACCCTGTCATATCAAAATGGAACATGCGTTCTTTATTTGGGGGTCATGCGGTCGTTTTACTGCGGGACTTTGATATGCATATGGTAGGGCCTGGCTTATGCAATTTCATTCACGCTTGCTTTCCTTTGGTAGAGGAGAGGCAATGCAACATCTTTGTGGTCAGCAACTTATCCTTCTTCATCATGTTCCGTCCTTAGTCTTGGATTATATGTAAGTTCTCCATCTGCTTCTACTTTCAACTTCTCTTATTGCTTTACTATATGTAAAGCCTGTCCAGTCTGACATGTTGTTAATCCACATTGTTCTTGGTCTTTCTGTAATGGTAGCAGATAGGTTACTAAGGGTTCTAAAGATCCAAAATGAAATAAACACTCCAGAAATTCCAACAGCCTTCAGGCTTTCACAATCTATTGCTAAAAACTCAATCCATAAACAACACAAACCAAACTCCCTGAAATACAAATAGCATCTTATTTACAAGCGTCATAAAGCTAGTTTAACATAATATTTACAATAGATAAAAATTAACCAATCAAAGAGAGACAAACACACAAGACAAATTATGACGAGGGCAGATGAATATAGAGAAAAAGAAAAGTATAGCAGACACGCGTGGCAGAGCAACATACAAAAGCAGAATTACACATGATCAACACATGAGGTTGATATGATTAGAGAAATACCAAGAACAGAAGCAAACAATAATACAACGAGTAAAAAAAAGAGTGATACTGAGTAAAGAGGGGAATTACTGTTACATTTCTCTCTGTCTTCTTTTATTTGTTTGGCCTTCTAACAATACCCTTGATAAGTTCTTTCTTCTTGTTAGGTGACCAAAAAACTGTTCTTAGTTTGGTGATGTTTTGCAACTGTATGCTCTTGCTTCAGATCATCTTTAATACTGTTTCATTTGAAATTTTGTCTGTCTATAACATCTTCATCATTCTTCTATAGAACCACATCTCAAATGAAATAATTCAGTACGGAAAGTTTTTGTTAGACTCAATGTCTAGCAGCCATTTGATAATGTTGACTATACATAGCACTTCAAGCTTCTTTTTTTGGTCTTTAGTGAAAGATTGGCCAGAGCACTTTTTACTTTGTTGCATAACCTGAGATATGTGTATCCACGTGTTGATTTCGGTCATTTCCAAACAACAATCTACTTCTAGGACTTTACTTCTTATTGACTACCATACACAAAATATTTTTGCAATCTATTTGAAGTCTTTCTTCTTGCTTTTAACCACTTTTGAGAGCTTGCAACGCGCGTAGAGTCACCTGCAACCCTCAGTTTATTCAGGTTGTGAACACCAAAACTGATTCCATCCAAATCGTCTAGTCTTCTGAAGATCTTCTCCCGGTATAGGTTACACAGGTCCGGAGATTGAGATTTTTTATGTTAATTTAGAATCATTCTTTCCATCTTTTGTTATCTGTTGACTTAGATATAAAAATGTATCTACCTGTATTATTGGTTATTATTATTGATAGATATATGCACTTTTGGGGAGGGACAGGTGTTTAAAATAACCATTGATAGTCATCACCATTCCAATGAAAGAAAAGATGGCATTGCAGTGATGTTCCGTATATATCGAACATACTGTTTTGCTAACTTTGATAAGGGTTCATCCCTTTTGCGTAATGCTCTATCTGCAGCAGAATGCCATCATCAAACACATGTGCTGTTATTCCATAGCTGCAGCAGATCGTCCGAAGGACCATTTCTAACAAAGCTTTGTTTAACCATACATTCCTCAAATGCAGATACAGATTTGGTTGCCGACTCAATTTTCTACTAGAGCTAGATTGTGTAAACAATCCAGTTTATTTCATGACGATACAGTTATGAGCATATACTAGTACATTGCTGTAATAGCTTCGCGTAGGGTTTTATTTTAAGCGGAGTTTTCCTATTTTTGGATCAGTACGCTGATTTTCTAATCGCGTCAAGGGAGTGTGCTTTACTCCTTCAGTTTTCTCGCAGTTAATGATGGGCTCAGAACTAACCACAAGAATTCAATTTTGCATTCATCTTCGTTGAATGGTGAACGTATTAAACTATGCTAGTGTATACTTTTCAGCCTTTTTAATAGATTTACTTCTGCAAGTTGCACTTATTATGTCAACATTCTGCTGGAAGTTGTATAGGGTAATTGAATAAAACCCGTTATTACATTATAAATCTCGATACACTCAAGAATGACTATGTAACTTGTCTTGTGAATTGTAAGATTTCACAAGTACCTAACGCCTTTCATTGCACAGTGACCCCCAAAGATGTTTAGTGACCTAATCATGACCTGCACAGTGATATTATTGGACAATAATGTTGTTCAGAAACGTTCAAATCTTTCTATTATGCGGTAACCCGCCTTGATGAATCAACTGCAGAGTTAATGATGATCTTCAGAGAAATACAACATCTGTTTCAGGTAAAACCGTGCTCGCGTTGCATAATTTACAAAGTGAGCGCTAGAAAATACACATCGCATCTTTTCATCGGAAAGATTCGCAAAGACTGCCCCTCTTTCATTTCCTTAAGGTAAAAGTTTTTACTGTTACGGTGTGATTTACGTTGCAGCTCCACACGTAGGCTTTTCCATACTAGCTTCAGCTATGTTCCTCTCTGCCGTAGATTAAGTGTAAGATTAAGTCCAACAATATGAAGCATTTTGACAATATTTTAGCGATTGTTGGCTATTTTTCGAATTTAACCATGGCGGAAAGAACACTTTTCCTACAAATTATGCATTAATTTCATACACATAGTTTCCTCGTTGAGCAGCAAGGTTCTGA
Source organism: Carybdea cf. marsupialis auct. non (Linnaeus, 1758) (assembly GCA_010016065.2). Taxonomy (NCBI): domain Eukaryota; kingdom Metazoa; phylum Cnidaria; class Cubozoa; order Carybdeida; family Carybdeidae; genus Carybdea; species Carybdea cf. marsupialis auct. non (Linnaeus, 1758). The sequence continues at coordinate 2,256 of JAAAKL020004700.1, read as the reverse complement.
AGATGACTCGACTAGAAACAACCTTTCCAATCTCTATAAAAAGACTTTGCTATAATAGTGTTTGCAGTTCTGCCAACTGCTATTTCAACACATATTTCAGATCAGAGCCACTCGCTATCATTTCTGTGTCCGCTATAGATGCACTTGAGTATAAAAACTTCCAATTTAGCTAAAGGATGCTCAAATTTTTCTACTAAATGATGCAAGTGCAGTGTACTGCAAGTGTTGGTCAACTACCATGTACTACCTTAAGCTGCTTCTCCTGCAATCTCTCATTGTACCTCCTGATGAGCAGAGAGGTATTAGCCCTGTTTGAGGGCAGGACGGCAAAATTTTGGCTTATATACTCTTTAGCATGCTCTCCTCCACGGAAATCTTTAGTTAAAGGCAAAAGATTTGTTCGCTGCTGAAGGAAAGCTTCTCCTGCTTTGGGCCAAAAAGCAAGTTAGAACAAATGCATGTTTTATCAAAAGAGTATTCGCTGGTACTACGAACATGTTTTCTCTGGATATTCAATACTGCAAACTATGAAATCTTGTTACAAGAATCCTGCCCAACGTTTGCTCTGAATACACGGAGCTGAAAAAACGTGAGAAAAAGGTGGATGCTATAGAATGTCGGAGATCCGCCAGTGGAGCAACAAGATTAGAATAATTACTAAACTAGACCGAACAGTGTTGCAGTGTCTAAAGAGGAATAATGATAACTTATATTCCGACGAAGTAATCAGAGAATTACGGGGGTCAGGGTGGGGCATGAGTTGCAGCAGTTGATTGTTGGTATATCTTCAAAGGAGGAGTAATGTGCCATTTTGAATCTTTTTCTCTTTTCTGATTTAATCACTATTGGTATGATTGCTATTGCTACCCTCATTCTTTACAGACATTCTCTTAAAAACCAGACAGATCTTCGGAGTGGATGATGTCACCATCAGAGTCAGTGCAAGGCACTCCTACATTCTTTCCTGGCGGATTTTGCATCAATCAGTGGTCGAATTCATCCTCTGAGTTTGAAAATGTTTACTGACCAAAACCAATCTTTGAATTGTTTTATTGATTGCATCCATCTAAAGTTCAGCAACAGTGCAGGGTACGGGGGCACTGACCCCATAGCCTCCACCAAAATCAGTCACTGACTGCAAAGCATTGTTGAACGAAGACTTGACAACATTTACGTCACATAATGTCTTCATGGGCCTACATGAGTATGTAATTGCAACATCATAATTAGAAAGACACATGTTCAAAGTAGAGACGTACCTGACCCGGAGCTAGATCCTCCTAAAAGAGAACATGTAGAATTTGAGTCCCGTGAAGATAACCATTCTCTGTTTGTCAATTTGAACTAAATTGTTTAAAAACCCCTTTAAAATAAACATTCTGGCATCATTATGTTCCCTTTTCACATTTCCTTTTGATATTTGATATCCCGTGTCCCTACCCTTCCATCGAATTCAGATTCGTTGCTGTACCTTTCAGGGTTCAAATCTCATATGGGATGAATGAATTGATTATTTTATCAAAATGGCTTCAGTTACTGAAAATAGCTGGTTGTTATACCCAAGACTCCCCATGGTCGACAAGACAAATATAATTTTTCTTGCTATAGTAATCGATGCTGTGACTTTTCAGTACGTACGCGCATAGAGTTTTTGGATTTTTGATGAGTACATATTGATGGTTCCTTATTTCTGTGGTCTCTCTATTCTCAAATTGTTGATTTTTAAGGTCGTAGCGGCCACCACCAGCACGACCCTTAGCTTCGCCTCTGTACCTGCCATCCTCGGTTTTTTTCCTTCGACGGTGTGTTTTGCTCCATTCATTGTAGATCTTTGTAGATTTTCAGCCATCTTCAAAGCGTTTGTTTTAGAATATCTGCATTTCCCAGAAATTGCAGAAATTGTGTGATTTTCATAAAATTTATCGGCATTCGAATCATTTGACGTTCTATTTTTTTATTTGATCTTTAAACGTTGGAGTTAAATGAGGTATTTTCACTGAAAGAACCGAGAAGATGATACTTAGCGAGTATCCGAGTTATTAGAAGTTATATTTAAGCGGAGTACTTTGGCTTGATTTGTGTCGTCAAATCCAAAGGGGCAAGGATTTCGTCCAAATTAGTTAATATCCGAGTTATCCAGGGTGCGACTAAACTGAATTCTACTGCTATTATTCACTAACCAACCATTTCCTAACAATGATGTAAGAAGTATTTTTATAAAAAAACATGCACAACATTGCTTGAAATGTCAGTATT
>JAAAKL020004699.1:0-20512 GCA_010016065.2 Carybdea cf. marsupialis auct. non (Linnaeus, 1758) | reverse complement strand
TGAGATGAGGGAATATTTATTTCAGGGAATTTTAGTGTCAGCGTTGTAAAAATGTTTACAAAACGGATGAAAATGAGACGATTATGCGTTCAACTAAACCCGGTCCCATCTTCTATAGCAAGTTTCTCCTTCGACTTGATAATGTGCTTTTTTGTGTACTCTTGTCCAGAGACACCGGACACACAAGGGATCGGCCTCTCTACCCCTGCCCGCAGTAAATGTGTTAGCAGTTTATTGACCAATGTTTTCAAGCTTTTAATAACAATTTTTCACCCTTTAAGTAATCAAAGCACACATTCACAAAATGTGCTCAGACGTCTAAGAAAATGTACCAGTTGACTTCAGGATTTCATGTTTTTTGGTAGATTAGCTTTCTAAACGACATTTCTTAAAGAAATGTTTTACCCTTGAGAAGAGATGACATTAAGTTGGTGCGTTTACTGAAACACGGAATCAACGTGTCGTTAATTTCTGAAGTAGCTGCTCAAAACTAGGCTTATGGACCGATAAGAATACCTTGCTTAATGCGCGTTTACTGTTCCCGAGTTAAATATTTAAGGGCAGTGGTGAATTTGTCTGACAACAGAAGTCTTTCGAAACGACTTTAACTGTCTATATTTCATTACAACTACATGCATCAAGTATTCATTTATTTGAAAAATAATTTAATAAAAGTCAAGAGGAAAAAAGATGTTTGCCCAATGTAACAATACATGTTTTTCTAGTTTTAATTATAATTTTGCAGATAGTATGAAAAGATGCTGCAAACAAAATATGAATTTCGAAGTTGGTGACTAGCTATAATAGATTCTCTTTATCGTCAAAAGGTGAAACGATTTCTGTTCCTCGCTTTTAATTAACACTGTGAGCCACATGTTATTCTATTACGACGAAAGCGAACAAAAACGAACATTTATGACGGGGAAGGGGGTTAGGAGGAAAAGAAGAAGGTTCGTCTTTGCATTTGCATTTTCATTTGCTATGCAAAAATAATAACTCCTATGTTGGATATTGTCACTACCAGGTAGGCAAGCGTCAACAATATTTTTCTTGAAGGTGAAGTCTGTAAGCTTTTATGTTTATCAATGCGTATCCGTTGTTTTTGCCCAACTACTGTACGTAACTGTATCCCTAGTTCATGTGCGATGGTGATGAAACTATTGATCATTGTAACAATTATCAGTATGTGCCTGACAAGGAATGCCGTTAATTTTGATATCTACTTTGCTCACAAATTTGCTCTCCATTCGTGTATTTTTCATCTCTGTATTATGTTCGGTTCGATCATACAAAGTATCATCAGTGTTGACAGCTTCCAGATCTTAGAGTACACTATTGAACGAATAGCAGGCGATTTCCCTTTCAAGACTGGTGTTGAAAATGCGGAAAACTCGGTCCCTTTTTTCCTTGTAAAATGTTAGAATTAGCAGCGGACTAATGCTCAAATTCGTTCACTTGAACAAGAGATAGATTCGAATCACTAAATTTCTATTTCACGTTGTATGTATATTGCGATGTCGTTTGCGGATGCTGTGTTGATGAATGGGAATGAAAACAAGGTTAAAAAGGTGAATAAAACTTATTTGCTTAACCTTGCCATATACGATGTCTTTTCTGGCCGAAGATGTCCTTTGGTATTTTTGGCGGGGGTTGGGGGTTGGGGGTTGGAGTGAAGGTGAAAGCGAACGTTCGTAAGGGTAGGGATTCTGGCCAAAACGAGCATGGACGAACATTAGGGGGGAGGGAGTGAAAATGGTAGAAAATGAGCGAATGTACTTTTTAAACGGTCCCTTACGTAAGACATTTGTGGTTTTCAGTATGTTAAGATTAATGTCTAGACAACAAATTATAAAATACTTGCTGTCGCTTTAATATAGATACAACATATAGTCTTCGACAATCAGCCCACGGTACACAAATTCATGACGAAAACATCTTAGAATTCTCTTTCAATTAGCTTATTACTTCTCACTCCTAATAGTTACCTTCAATCGTGGTGCTTTAACGTATATCGCACTATGCAACTATAACAATGAAGTCACACTATAGCTCTTTTGAAACAAGGCATGCCTCTGGGTGTTTTATAAATAGGTAATAGTGACGGTGTGTTGTTTGTTCTTGCACTGATCAGGTCCATAAAAGTTTAGTGTTATAGAACGAGCCAATAGCGTGCAGAATTGAGTATGTGTGATTCTGTGCACTAATCAGAACAAATAAAGTTTTTGAGTTTGCTAAAGATGACATGATAGAAGACATTGTTTTGTCTACAAAGCAACGACTACCGTGCTTTGTTGTAGACATTTAGGCATTTGCTATATGGATGATATAATTATGTTTCCCTTCCCTGTTTCCTTTCAGACAGGCTGCATTGTGGAGTGTATCGTAGTTTCCTTTCTAAACAATTAACACTTGAAAGACATTTCAAAGATCATTATATTTCAAAGAGAAATTTGTTTTTGACCACGAGATTTGACAATTTTATCACTAGAGTTACAGGGATTAATAGAAGTGTTGGGCATCTCAGCTGACTGGTACATCACAAGATTTACAACGCAGGATATGCCATTTGAGTCTGAAGTAAACTGATTTTCATTACCATGTCAAAGCGATCAGGATCCTCAAAACTTTGCTTGATGAGCCGCATGGCCAAATTTATCTTGAGAATTTGTTGTAAAAAGCACAATCTTGGTTTTGCTGATAATTAAAACTACTACGTCAGTGCTGATTGTATAAGGGTCTTTAACATGGTAGGAGGAAGAAGTTTAACAACACCATTGACTAAGCTGACCGGGAACACTTGCTCTATGCATATTAAAAGCCCTAGTCAACGACTATATCACAGGATAACGACACCGAAGGCTATCTAGCAGAAGTGTCCATACTGAAAGAAGAGGTGAAAACATTTGGCAGCTGACATGGGCAGCTAAAGTGACAAGGAAGGGAGCGCTGCCTTTTTCAAGGCATCGTTACTTACAACAACAGTTTTTTAATTAATTTTCATATTATTTTGTTTGGGTCGCTGTCTGAATCGATGGTTAGGCGTGCTCACGTGCTTGCTCAAGCTGTAGAGTTATCCTCCCCTAACCAATGTTTCTACTAAATCTCATTCACCCGTGAAGCAAAATTTTGTACACGTTGTTAGTTCTAATGTCTATCTGTTATCTTTCGCCTTTCCCTATGACCTAACCTAACTAGTCTAGGTTTTTTTAAAATGACAAATTTGAGAACGAGATACAATAGAAATAGAAAATATAGCACCAACTGGAATAAAACTGTGAGACTCGCTCTTCCTTGGTGTGTGCTTCACTAACTGAGTCATGATGTGATAATTTCTTAGTTCGAAATGCTTCATCTACGCCATTTAGGAGACCAGTATCTTGACTGCATTTTACGCTATCACGGGCCACAAGAGTGGTACAGTGCCCTCGTTTACGAATAAAAAAGATTTGTGTCCGTTCCATCAGCTTGCCCGAAATCCATTGTAAGTTGTTTAGTGATATTTAGATTGGTACATAAGAATTTGTTGGAAGTCTACTTCCTAACAATGATGCCATCATGCAATCACATTTTCTTGCCTTATGTCTGGTGCCTACTGGCATATAGCTCACCCCTGTGTTTCTGCAGTTGATATCCTACCTTGATTTATTAGTTATTAAGGTAGGGTTTCATATGGTAGTATTATAGGAAGTGCAGATTGGGCCATGCGGCTTGTAAGATTTCTTATATCTTTATCGGTTTGGAAAACAGTTTCCTCTATCATATTATAGTCCAGCACTTCCCTTTGTTCCTGGACGGACAATATCCATGTGAAAAATAGTTACATATTTTAGCGTGTCATGCCACTGCTAGCAGATAGCATCCAAATTCTTTCCGCCCTATATGTACATCAGAGATTTTTAACTATGAGTTCCATAATCTCCGACGTACATCTTCTGCTGCTTGCGTGTCAAACTTAAAATATCATTGGAGCTGTAACCTGTAAAAGAAAACAAATGTGTGCATTAGTTTAATTTTGCATATCAAGACATCCGTAGTCGAGGGGGCTAGGACGAGGTTAGTTTCTCTGAACATTGTTGTGATGTCACAAAACACCTCCTGGTATTAATCTAAATGGTTTACTTTCTTTAATTAAAATATAAAAGTTTAGTATCTGCAAACAATTCTTGTAGGACGTCGGCTGCAGTAATTTACAGATAATCAAAAGCACGCTTCCTTTGTTTACAGATGATCAAAACCACCCTTGCAGTGTCTCACGGATAGTCAAAACCACCCTTGCAGTAGTTTACAGTTGATCAAAGCAACCCCTGCAGTGATTTACAGATTATATAAAAGCATAGGTGATCCATCGGTCGTTTTTGGAAAACTTAGGCGGCACTGTTTTCCGACAGTATCCGGCCTGTCAAACGTTAGTCCTCTGCTTGGCAAGATAGGCTAACATCAGAATAAGAAAACAAACACTTTAAATTAGGTCTGATAGAGCAAAAATCACGTTCGTGGTTCGTGTCCATAAGTTGGATGTTTTTTACAAGATTATGATGGAATTGCATTATATCAACTTCATTAGGATAATTGCAATACGGGTTACATAAGACTTGTATGCATCCTTTCCATCTCCTCAAGCTGCTTATCAGCAAGGGAGAGATATCACAGAGCAAATCATAAGCTTAAAATTATTGAAAAGTCAATTGAATTTAATAACCCTGTTTTTATAGCTTTCATAGATTTCAAAAAGGCCTTTGACAGTGTTAAACTGGCCTTGATGTGGAAGCCCCTTGAAGGCACAAGTATTAGCAAAATATTATTGCCCTACAGAAGAAACATATGAAAGTTCAACAGCAACCGTTAAAACAGATGTAGGAATCCAAGAAAAGCTAGTGTAATAAAAGAAGTATAACAGGGAGACATCCTGTCAGCCTTATTCTTCTGAATAGTCATAGCGTCAGTGTTACAGAAGAATGCTGAGGAAAGTGACTCTGGCTTTTCGACTGGAGGACACTTGATTTCAATCTTGAGATGCAGATGACATGGCAGCAGTAAACAGCTCCTCAAGCAATCTACAAAAATATTTCGATGTTCTGGCTAGGCATGCCTCCAATGCAGGTTTGCAAATAAATGTTGCAAAAAGAAAGTGCATGTCTGCAGAAATGAATGATCAAGACCTACACCTGAAAGTTTATGGAAAAAAGCATAGAGTGTGTCTCAGATTTTGTCTATCTAGGCCACAAATTGTCAAGAACCAATGATGGTTTTGCTGCAGTACAGCACAAAATAAGCCTAGGATGGTCAGCTTTTGAGAAAAATAAACTGCTTTTAACATCAAATAGAATTCCACTGCACATTAAGAAAAGAATCTACAAAACACATCTGCTCCCAGTAGTCTTGTATGGACTAGAATCTGTCAACTGGACTTCCACTTTATGCGATAAAATTGAGACCTTCCAAAATCATATGATGAATGAAAGACTCATAGACCATGTCAGAATAAAAGACTTGCAACAAGTTACAGGTTTAGCACCCTTGGTTTGTGAAGTCAAGAGCAGAGTTCTAAAACTATATGGTCAAATAAAGAGGTCTCAGAAAGGACTTTCAAAACTATGCATGGAAGGCATGGACCTGGGGGAAAGAAGCAGAGGACACCCCAAAAAGAGATGGATGGAGAATGTTCATGAATGAACTGGTCTCACCATAGATGAATTGAACAAAACCACTTTGGACAGAAAACTTTGAAAAGATATAAGCTATGTTGGTGCACAATTTGCAAAAGACGGAGAAAGTGAATAATATATACTCAAGTTCTAGATTTGAAATATTCTGACGAAATGGAATTTGAAAGTTGTAAGCTGAATGCTCTTATTGTGGTCATATATTGTTACCCATTTTTGGCTTAGATAGGTAAGTCTACGCTTAGGAAACCGACAGCAATTTTTTGGAAGTACGATGATAACACTTCAGTTTGCCTTCTATTTACTAATAGCAGCACAATTAAATATGTAAAGAGGTCTTCAGAATCTTATTTGTAAATTCCTTCTCCAAATCACTTTAAATGTGATGTCGCTTACACACTGGCACTCGGTCGCTTTGTCTGCATGCAAGCATGTTCTTGCGTAAAGAAAACTTTTACTGAGCCCCTTCTAAATCATTTTTATTAAGGAATCAGCTGATCTTAATCTTCAATGCCCTAGAGTATCTATACTGCATAAAAACCATTCTGCAAGGGGAAATTGAATCCTTTTCTTACAGCTTTATTTACATGACTTGGCACAAAGAAAATCTCATAGTCATTTTTACATCAGCTATTTCGCCATGACCCAAATCTCCCCCCCCCCCACCCCTCCCTGAAAAATACTCATTCCTTGCCTCCGTGCTAAATTTGTTTTTAGTTTGGCCCGTTACACTGCCATATTTTGTGTAATATATATTACAAAATCAGTTTTACAAGTCTGAGGCCTCTAAACTTACAACCAAAGATTTACAACAAAATATCTACTATTGACCTTGATCTTCACTGAGTTTTCACAAGGCACATGTGACATGAAGCAAACAATCTCATTGGCCATTCCTTTGGCGGCAAACGAGAACCAGGTTTTTAACTGTTGGTTCTTCTCAAGTTTTCTCACTTTGGTTCTCGAATTGGCAGGCATCGTCAATGTTGGCAAGGTATTTAAAGAAATATTAAACCTTAAAAGTTTCAAAACTATTGTGCCTGAAAGAATTGGACTGCCAATCAGGTAGGAAACATTTTCCTTTAACCTTGAGAGGTGGCACGTTGAAAGGTTAAGAAGGTTTTCAAAGAAGTACGACCTCTACATTGAGAATGACTCTGGTACGTATTCACTTGCATTCTTTTTGTTTAGTCTCCTCAACCCCATTCCAAAATTGATACTGCTAGGTACATTTTCCCCCGTCAAACATTCATGCAGTTAGGCATTTGCAATGTTACTTGTATTTTGTTAAATAAACTACTTGATGTTATGAAGAACCTACTTTTTAGACCCAGCAAACTCAGTTTTATGATCTCTGGGCAAACACAGAGAGGGCTTCGAATTTTGGAACTTATCAAAATGCATGCATTGGCCTTCTACTACCGTACTTCAATTCCACCTTCATTGATTTGACAAGGATTAGTGTAAATCATAAGTTTGGCAATACTTAATAAAATCAAAAGAAAGTTGAGCGTGAAAGCTATTGATAGATAATACTGTAAACATTGTCTACTGAGCAAATATCAGAACTGTCTAAACTAGTGCAAACATTTAATGATATCATTTCGAGAATAACTCAAAACAGTAACTTCTGTGCCCTTTTAGGGGATTATACAGGGTCTATGAATCAACATTTTGCATTAAGATGCACACAGTGTAGAAGTTAAGTTTTACCTCAGGTATAAAAGCACATTCTAAACTTTTGGCCAAACGTAATGTCCCATTTTCAGTGTGATGTAAACTTTTAATAGAACATATAGTTGAAGTGTCAAAAATGTCTCTTGCCTTCATTAACTGGCTGTCGTATCACTAAGTTTGGTTTTACGTTCCGGAGAACACCTCCTTTCAGTCAAATTTTCCTCGTTAGGTACTCCTTGAAGGCAACCATCAATTTTGCTCCTTATTACACAAGAAACCTATAAAACAGGCACTCAGATTTATCCAAGCATTTTATGAGAAGAACCTTGTCTAATATCAGGATACGTAATATCAGGATATCATTATACCGGATGAATTGCGGAAGTGGTTTACTCATCCTTTTAGTCTCCTTAACATTCATAGTTCCACACGTTTGTAGACATAGTACTAATAGATATCTATCAATTGAAATATATGCTTTGTATGTATACCAATTAGCACATTTTTTCTAAAATCCGCCGAATTTCCCAAGTTTATGCCTTGCGGAGGCCTTGGCGTTCCTGACCCCAACGATTAGTTACTGAAGTCTCTTGCCAGATCAATAAGATCTTAAATTGTTCTAAGCTATAAAAGAATTGAGATAAATTTTGGACAATAGGCATTATTGCATGTTATTGTTTATGGGACCATAGTAAAAGGATTTATTTATCTATTTACTCTGTTGGGACGATGGATCAAAATCCCCGACTTTAGGGCCGATACGTTCGAGATTTGCACTTTCTCCAATTTTATAATTTTAGCTTTGGAACAGCATTAAATCTCCTGTGTAGAGTAGGTCATAATCTTTCCTGTAATACCATAGACCTCCTAAAGTAAAAATCTCAGTGCATAGGGAAATCAGGTGGCTGTTCTGGTTGAAACTAGGTACCACAAGGGATGACTTTTCAAACAAAGTAGGGATACATGTGTGAAAAGAAAATCAACCAGGCTCCCTTGGATGGTTATTTCTTTCCAGTTCAGAGTGGCTTCGCTTATACTAGTGCCTTCGGCGCCGACATCTGTCAATAAAGGGAGCTCCAGTGGAATAGGCATATATCTTTGGACGAATAGTACTACGTTGTAAGTCTTACATAAATCTTTCAAACACTATCGACAATTTCCCTGACCCGTCTGAGTATATTCTACGTACGACCCCTATATTCACTGCCAATTTACAGAGCAAGGTTTGCTATGTTTTGGATTTGTACAGGCACCTCTTCCTTTGTGTTGTAAATTAAATCGAAACAGTAACTTCTACTATTTTCGTAACTAATATCTGGATAATGTGATATAAAGAACCAGATTCTTTGGTTTACCCTTCTACTCAGTTTTACCAGCAAAGCCAAAGCTCCTGCTAAACCTAACTTCATTTAAAAATAGACGTATGACCTGATGATTTACAAGATATTGGGATTTGGGGGCGTGGGACGAACAGAGGTAGTAACCATCAAACAGGTTGCATTCCTTGAGGAACAATCACTGAGTATTCTCTACGGGCGACTAACAGTGTTTTGAATGTGTAATTTGTAATAGTGATTTTGGATAGGGAATATTTGTAGCTATAAAATGGCTGTTAGGCACTGGAGGGTGCTTGTCTATTAGTTGCTACAGGTGGTAAGTAAATTACTAAAGCAAAAAAAATATACAAAGTTCTCTTAAGAACAATAAGATTTTCTGGAGACTTTGATTAGACATCGTTTTGGTTATGGGCGAAGAAAATGGTGATGCTGCCGAATTGACATCCGTTTCATCTCAAGGACGTAAAAAGTGTAGAAAACTAAGAAATGCCTGAAGAAGATTGGTTGACCAAGACGGGAGAAAGAGAGGCATGGGTTGATGGAACAAAAGACAAGCTGCCTTCGACTGAGTTATATTGAGAAATCATGTTGCCCAATGTCCCAAAGTGGACGGGAAAATCAAAATTCTAAGTAAGAAAGTTTAAGTACCACATTCTGAGGCCATACTCCTCTAAAGTATACTATAGTATCCCTAATTTTCGTCGAAATGAAATTATTCTTAAAACACATTGGTTTAGTATGTGCAATGTTATTTATTTAGGTTTTTTATACATTGTGTTTCCCTATTGCATTGTTAACTATCTGATCATACTAAATGATTATCAACTCGATTTCTCAATCTTCCAAAACATGCATAACTTTGCGTAATTAACTTTTATTCAATATCGAGGTATATAGAGTTATTAAACGATAACGGATTTTCTGCGCCTATGTCACAACTGGACTCAACAGGTATCTCCCCTCCCCCCGTCTTTGATTCCAACTTTTGTGAATAATCGAACAAACAAAGCTGCTACAAAATAGATAGAATAGTTTAAAACAACTTCAGCACCGAAAGGCACTCGTGTTCTACTCAGTTTCAGTTTGGGTACGGTTTTGGATTGGTTACCCATACTGTTAGTAGCCAATAGATGAAAAATCCTTTTTCGCGATAGGAGTAATAAAAAAGTTATTTCTAGTCGAGATAACATCAATGACAATGTTTCGAAATGTTTGCTTCTGTTAAAGTACAATTTACAATCTGGTAGAGCACTTTACAATAATGAAATGTCGTCTCTGCGATGCCTGATATATTTCATTACTTGCTTCCATGCTAAAAGAGCGAATTTCCCTCCTGTCTCGTCTCTTCAACGTTTTGCAGTCACTGACTAAAGCGGAACCTTAATAAAGGATCTCTAATAGGGGCTCAAACAACAGTGCCGTAGCCAACAAATCTTTATTGGGGGACTAAACTAATTTTCACCCAAATGATTTTAAATGTTTTAAGGACCTGGCCAGGAAATGACACGAATTCTATTAGAATTTTTCAATCATCTCGGAAATTATTAAAGGGGCTATAGCCCACTAGCTCCCCAGTGGTTACAGCACCGAACAGGGAGTCAAACAGGTATTAAACAAGGATTTTAAAGGACTGTGACAATTAGTCTTAAGGATTCCATATGTCGATAAAAATGACGTACAATGGTTATTACAATGATAGCTTGTGTCTTGGCTACAGTTACTTATCCAACTCTGTTCTCCTTTAGTTTTACAACACTTATACACTCTTTGCTACATGATTCGCCATAGTGACTGCTGTAAAATATGGCGGCATTTTCTTCGTGTTGTACGTCGTCTAGTCAAAACATCAATTGTCATTAACAATCGCTCCGTGTGAAGTCATTCATTTTACTTACTTGTCTGTAATACGATGAGAAATGGATGGTGACAAGATGGCTATCAGGCTTGGTAATGCCCTAAATTATGCTGCTGTGGTAATCGGTTTACTTGCAAGTCTTGGGCCTGAGACAAGACTGTCAAATTGATATCAAAAGCGTACGAGCAAAGGAATCTCTAGACTGTTAGATATAGCCTGTGTCCAGGAAATAAGTCCACGTGTGGGAGCGTAAGTAACTTGGCCAACAGAAATTGTATGAAGTAAGTGCTATATATTATAAGCTAGGGATCAAATTTGACAGATTTAAACCTGTCCAATAGTAAACTTCTTAGTTTGTGTTACATACAAAGGATTATAGACAAAAATATATGGCCAATTACAAACATTTGTGTTCGTTAAACGATGTAAAAAGGTATAAAAGCCCTATCCTAAATTTAAATTCTATTTGTTTGAATTTTTGTGGTATAATTTATGAGAACAGGTTTGATGTAACTTAGTTAGCCCGCAGAAAGCTACACTTTGTCTACATCCTTTTAGAAAGCTACGTTTCACAACAAAATTGTCTATAAAATTAAAATGTGTAGAAAATTTGTGCTTTCGTACACTCAGTGGTATAATTAGTAAACGTACAATTATCTCACTGCAAATGCTATGATGTATACAATTCTCCAGTTAATAAACCTAAGAATGATACATCGATGATATTATAGATTACTTATTGCCCTCGCAACAACACCCAAAGCGGGTGTTTCAGAAGTGTCAGATCGTACATTTGACGAGGGTTGAAGCTTGAATTATCATTGGAACCTTCTAGAGGTCAAAACTGAAACTGATGTAGTAGTCAGCATTATTAGTGAAGCATTCTATTAGTATGATGTATTTTTTAAATAGAGCGGAAGACGGACATTTTTAACCCCTTCAATTTATGTATAATGTAATAACAATAGTATAAAATGTGTGTGAAAGTGAAGGGTAGGTTAGATCAGTGATAGCTATCTGGTGGAACGTGTAGTAGTGCTAGCCGTAAGAGGGTGTGTTTTCATCTTACATTATCATACTCATCACATGTTGAGGCCAGTCATTCTTCTTATTGTTGTCTTTCGTTGCGTGCAAGTTACGCTTGTGAGGCCATTTTGCCACTGCCCGTTAGCAAATAATAAACAATAGCTAAAGAGCATCAATCCCTCCACAGGGCATCTCTTGGCCAAAGGCTTTCGTTTGTATAGAGTATACTCAGCATAAGGATCCGTCACCAAAATGGTTCAGTACACATATTTGCACAGAAAAGCTGAATAGCAAAACGAATAAGACAAAAAAAGTCAGAATTATTGGAGTGGCTATGTCCTCTCTGGCCTCAAAGCGGTTTAATCTATAAGAATAACAAACGTGGGGTGATATAGTAAAACTATAACTAATGACTCTTTTCCAGCTTGAGGCAATGTGCTCTTGTCCGAAAGTAACGGTCAGCCTTCTTCGGAACTTTGATTGTGATCAGCCAGCGGCTATTACTCATTTATCAGATTCCTTGATCACTGCCCTTTAAAATAGGAGATGAAGAGAAACACTTTAGTTTTGCGGGCACATCTCTGTCACGCGGAAGACCAAACCAACAAAAGACAAAATAACTATATATCAAACTACTTTCAGCTAAATAGGTCAGTGGTTTAGTTTCTTTTGTTCAGTGAGGTAAAAATGAAAACCACTTTCAATGCCCACTGTTGCCTGTTATTAAAACTCTATATAAAAAGACAAAGTAAATTAAAATAACTGGCTGCTTTCACTGACTTGGTAAAAACTGTCAAATGATCTTTTCCTCTCTTTTGTCTGATTTATATCTTAACATAGGAAGCAAAACCATATCTTTCAACTTTGACATTTTGACAAAGTTTTGTTAAGGCATGTTTATGAAGAGACTATGCAGCAAATAGAGCCTGAAATGAGATGTTTTGATGCAAGTACTATCCAACATGGTTAAAGTTACGTAACATTGTCTCGGATGATAAGGAATCTGCTACAAGGGGAATAAGAAGGAATCTAATAACAGCAAGTGACAACGTGCACGGAGAGATGAGAAAATAGGTGGTTCTCATTTAAGTGCTATTTAAAAGTCGACGTGTATTTAGAGCCCTAAATGAAACCTACTAGCAGGAAAGTTTTAAAGGGACTCCTACACGTTTACGCTAAATTCTGGCCAGCAGCGTTTACTTATTTCATGGTTTATGAACCCTTTTCATTGTTTGTACCCCTTTAAAGCCATGAACAAGTTCTTCAATTCCTGTCAATTCACCAACCAGTTCTAGCACCCTCTCCCAGAATTAATAAACATTTATAAAGATCTTACTGTATGCATAAATGAAGAAGTCGCGTACTTGTATAGATAGGAGTTTCTTTTCCGGGGAGGGGCAAGTTTGTTGTTTTGGAAGGTGTGTCAAACAGAACGAACAATAGTAATAGCGAGTAAAGAAGAGAATGTATATTATCCCGTTTAGATAGTTATTATCTACAAATACAATAATTAAAGCTTACGTTCTTATTCATTGTGAATATTTTGATGCCCGCTTATTTTCGTATGACTTTCATCAGAACCGTTACGTCATGAATTCCAAAGCTGAGTGGATTAATACAATACAGACGTCTATTTGTTTTAGTCATGTTTTCGTTTACGTCCGTACTGTTAGCCAGTTAGATCTTGTATTTTCGACTGTTTGATCCTCTCAGTGCACTGAGGTATGAAGTGTTCACTTTCAAACACAGGCTAGTTTTGATGCATTTAGCTAATAAGAACAGACTCACTACAGAAACTGATGTCTGAGGAACAAGAAGAATGCTCTGGAGAACTTTGAGCAGCTCAGGGAAGATATATTTTTCCGGTATAAAAGAATTGTCAAACAAGGATGGCTCATTTAAACAGGGCTGCTCGGCAGAACCTTTGAACAAAGTACTCTCGCACTATGGAATGCTGACTCCATTGGCAGCTGTCACGTTGTCTAGTAGTATAAGAGCAATCCACATTATAACTTAGTAATTTGGGGGCAAGCTTGGGTATTGGGAAGGTTACCTCCCGTGTCGCGAATGGCTATATGTCTGGTTTTACGCAACTGACAACAAAGTAGATCATTTTAAATTTTCACTCTTAATCTAACCATAGAAGATCACTTAGTCGTCTGCTAGACTAAATTCACAGATGTTTATAGCATCATTACTCCTTGCTAGGAAGCGAACCCATCCGGTTTAAAACGTCTGATTTAGTGCTATTTGCGCAGTCAGTTTGAGGCATCGCAATATCACTCCAAAATCTGGACATAACGATATCGATTGGCGACCTAATCAAAATCAATAATTACATTAACTAACGAAACATATATGTAGTAAACATAGCACGGATAGATGTAGTAAACATAGCACCTCCGTAGTTTCCGCTAGCCATAAAATATTTCTAAGACCCTACACAATGCCTATATCAAGTGCTTGGATCAATAAGTTACTCGCTACACACTTCTGTATAAGAATTTTGTTTTTAAGAATATCAAGGGTGGAATAAAAATCAAGAATTAATGATGTAAATAAGACACCCTGACACGGAAGCGTAACGATATGGTTTCTAGTTGTAACGATAGTGATTTTATCGAACGTGTGATTGACAGACTATTGTATTTACTAGGTCTTGAGTGCCTTCACCAAACACAACTTTTAGTCTTATTCCCATAAATATCAAAGTTGATGCTGCAAAGACAGAGTCTCGAACTTTAGGACTTGTATCACTTGCCCTACATGTTTAACTATGCTTAGTGCACTGCCTACTCGGCTATCACTAAAGAGTAGCTAAACGACCAATACTTGCTTTTCAATTTATGTAAAAGTTTCATGCCGAAATACAAAAATGATTTTTAGTGGTGAACGTCTGGCTATAAACTACTAGTGATGGTCAGCGTATATACCAATTTTGCTTCATTTCATTGTTTCTGCTCTGCCTCTCGAGTTTGATTGGTGGATTTTCAATGTTTATATTAAGGTGAAAACAATCCCCAAACTGGCTTATGTACTGTCCTGTCGCTGTGTTTCTGTCAGTTGAAATTTCATGCTCCAGTAATATCCATTTTTCTATCTGTGCTATTCGTAATGTGAAGTAAATATCTTAATAGTGTGAAACAGTTATATTTTACGGAATGTAAAATGGTCTCCAATGGCATGCCCCAAAGTGCAAAATGTTACAGGCTCCAGTCTTTCTTCTATATTTCAATTCTTTACTTATTGTATCATTAATAATTATCACTTGCATGACTCTTACATGAACGATTTTTATAAAAAAATGTTTTTTAGCAAATCAACTAAGGTAAGATGCAGCTCAGAGCTAAGGAAAAAGTTTAGTATGTGAAAATGCATTTAAAAAGAAGCTTCTTTTTCAAAAATCGTGCAAAATATGTAAGGGGTAATTATTGATAATATGATAAAAGAAAAACAGTAGCAGGATAGCCATTCTCTTCAAGTAATGTTTTTAAATAACATGTTCAAAGTCTACGCTTGAAGACGAACTTCGTTGTTTAAAAACATTACTTGAAGAGAATGGATATCCTGCTAATTTGGTTGATAAAGTAATAAAGAGTCAACAAGCAAAGTTTTCGTAACTCAAAGCTTACGGAACCAAACGCTGTCAATTACATCTGACCCTGCCATGGATTCGCCATCAATCTTCTGAATTTGGCAGTAAGATCAAGGACACAGTCACCCGCGCAAGACCTGGATGTGCAGTGCGTATTGCTTATACATCCACCAAACTGTTCCCCTATGCCAAGAAAGATGTGCTTCCCTTCTTGAAGAAAAGTATTGCGCTGTATCATTTTAAATGCCGTTGCGGAGCTCGGTATGTAGGGCGTACATCTCAAGTTCTTGAGCAAAGGGTACGACAGCACGTACCAGCCGTTTTGCTACTGCAAAGCTCTGCTCAACCAGCACGGAAGTGCAAGAATGCCTAGAAACCCGAAGTCTACGATTCTGCGATCGTACAACATTTACTATTAAATCAAGGGTGTTGTACTAACTTATTCTTGGATTGTTTTAGCACGCTTCAGCAAGCACTCTCAGAATACAATCTGAAGGTTCTAGAGGCGATCTATATTAAGTTTGCTCAGCCTGACCTTTGCCGCCAAAAAGACTTTGTGTTTGATGTCCGTTTGTTTTAGTGTTTCCTAGTCCGTCCGCTGTAGTTGATTAGCCAATAGTATTCGTTGTTCACACCTTTTTGATCCTTTTTTCCCTGTATTCTTTTATGACGTTGTGGTTCTGACGAGAGTCATTCAAAAAAAGCTTTTCAGCCATAAACAATGCGATATTAGATTGTTATCGCCAACGATTATATATTTTCCGATATGCATGGACGCTCCCAACGTATCTATAAAACATCTATAATAGCTATTATCAATCATGTTTTTTACAATAATTGATATAACAAGATTCAAATGGAAAGTGATTGCATAGACCTACTCCATAACAATCTTCTTCGAATCCTCAATAATTTTCTGTTTGAATAAAGTTGATAACTATTCATAGCGTTAAAATAACAGTACGAAATGGCCGAGGTCTGATGATGAGATCTATGGATGAAACGTGAATTATCATAGTACAATATTTAGTTTTATGAGAGTGACATGAATAGATCAGCAGGAGCTAAATTATAGCTGCAGTTGAAAAGCAAAGTTCACATTAAATCCTAAATCACAACTTGATATTTGTGTGCCCGCACCACGATAAGCGGATCCATCTGTTATTTTCGATTAGGAAAAGGATTTCCTTCCGACGCTCTGTAAATATGCCACATAAATGGACACGAAATGTCATAATTGTTGCAGTTTCTACGGAAAGGATCGAAATTTACCCTCTGATCCGTAGTAAAAGAGGGAAGTCTTATTAACTTTTCGATATTTTTCGATTCCCGGAGCCTACAAGGACCCCTCGGTTTATTAATTTTTGTTTATCATAGAATAGTGTTTCTTAGCTTTGTGCGTTATGTTCACGAAATGGAGTCTCGGAAGGGCCATTAGTGACGCCAGGAAGGGCATCCGACCTTAAATTGCTCTATGCTCTAGTAACAAGTAACATGTACATAGGCACAGCCTTAGCCATCATAAAGGGAGTTCGTGGCGTTAAAAGCGCATCATCTACCACACCATGTCATACCCTTCAAAACTTTGCTTCTCAGACATTTTAAAAGGATAACATCACTAGGATGACATCATTAACGAGAATATAGTTCTCCAGTTACACAAATTATAGATTTTGTAACATTTATGCTTAATTGCTTAGTGGTAAAATCAGTGCTTAAATACATTTTATTTTCTTGCGAAGTTTAATTGGTCGGTTGGCTGCACTCTAACGATATCCTAATGATAAAGCAATCTTATACTAGGCCCAATGCTCACTATGAAACCCTCATTTATACTTCTTTCCAGCCCCTCCACTTCTCAAGTACTAAATTTGAGAAATTGGCCCATACCTCCACTTATTATGGCTTTGCAGGCAAGGCATCCAGCAGATAGGTAACAGGCACAAGGTTCCTCTAACTAAGTATTTAAAAATTGTGTTGAATACAGGCATGTGAGAAAATCTACGCTAAAAATCACCATTTCGAGTCTCTAACCTTTTAACTCAGAAAAGAATCAATTATTTACATTTGCATTACCTATCATTTTAAATATGTGTATAGAAACATGGATCAAAATAGGTTGCAGGGATGACTTCAGGGTTCCCCTAAAAACAAATGGTTTCAGAAAGCCTCCTTTTGAAAACACTGGTAACCTAATATTATATAAAAAGGTGTGTTTTCAAATGACGAATTTTTGTTGACGCCCAACAGGTTGGTGTTCCTTCAATTTCTCATTTTTGTCGTCACCTATTCCTCCCCCGTCCCGTTCACTCAGAGGGAAACATTAGTTTTGCATTGCTCATAATGTAAACCATTTCTCTTCACAAGACTAGTGTATTCCTTCGCTTGTGATCAAAAAGTGAGTTTATTTCCTAAGGATGAGTTTTCGGGGCCATTTTTGACTACATCTCTTCCCAGTGTCCTATTTACAGCAGTTCTGTAAAGAGCTCTAGAATTCACTACTGTTTAACATGGCATAGGCGTTTTGACGCCAAATTAGTTTCAAATCTACCTGCTATGGCATTAGCAAACAACAGTTTTCTTCTGACTGAAAATCGGCAATAACCATTTGTATTTACAATCGTTCTGTTTTAAAAGATCCTATCGTGATCACTTATTCATAAACGTTAAACCAGAAATTATGAAGCTCATAATCTCTGGTTAAACTGTGCCTTGCCTGCCCCGTATTGCAACCAATCCAAAAATGCGCAGTAGCTAAGAAGTATATGCAAAGCAACATGCCTCCACTGGGTCAAAATGCCATTGCAACGTCCTGTATGTTTCAAGGAATGTGACAGCTGACGAGAATGCCTGTGAATACCTCGAGCCTTTGTCAAAGTGAGCTGAATTTTTTATTAATTATCAGTGCGTCTTGAAAAGGTGATGGTAATTTTGTCTTTGATACATATTGCCATCTTGACATTGAAGGGTTCAGTACAGCTTGAGCTGTAATGTCTCCTTTGATTGGGCTAGTTGGTTGACCTCACCAGGCCTGTTAATAATATTGAACATGCACAAATAGATACAATTACAGCATAACCAACTAAAAATAAATACCAGCGTTAGTACTTATATCGCAGATGCGCTGATAAACACCTGCACGACCCGTCTGTTTGTCTCTACGGTGACGTATAAAATGGTCGAGTGAATGAATGAATAAATGGTCGAGTGAATGAATGAGTGGATAAATGAGTGAATTAATAAGTGAATGAATTTGACATCCTCACTTTCAAATACTAGAATAAAAGTAACTGAGGCCAACCTGACTGCTAATTATATTTTCAACACATTGTAATAAGGTATTGTGCTTTCCTTCTTTTTCAGCATGTTCTCATTCAAATATGATCATCAATAGTATATTTATTCGAAAGAGCATTGAGGTAAATTTGTCAGATGATTATTATGGTTGTTTACTTTTACAGTTTATTTGCATCTGAAATTCAGAAAGTATCCCATTTTGTGTATATTGTTTGAACATGTTGCGATCCAAGGACACTTGTTAGTATCAAGTACTCACTTGTTAGTTTAGTCTCGCTACTTCATATAATATAATCCATTTTCCATCTTTTGCTCTATGAATACATGTTTCATTCATGTTGACGGTATGGCAATTACACGATGCTTTATCTTTAGATAGAGCATATCACAGGAAAACTTAAACCGAAGTTTATCGCGGCCCTTATTACTTGTTTGGCTGCAAGACTTACGATAAGGCAGTAGCGTCAACAAGAGCAAAAATTACTTTGGTCTTGTTCTAATCTCCTAACAAAGAATATGATAAATTCAAATATGTTCAAAGTTTTTCTACGGCCCCACTCTCATTTTTTACAGATAAAATCACCAAAGTCCTGCCTTGCCTGATAAGCCAGAATCTTTCACCTTTCGAATGTTTTTGTCATACAGGAATAATTGTTAAAGTTTCTTCACAGATTAAAACACAGAAGTCAGTTAAGTTGGTACCTTACTTTTACTTTACTATAAAGAAGTTTGAAAACTCGGGGCTGGATAAATAACAATAACATTTTAGTTTACCTTCATGAGAAAAATTGCAAACTTCAGAAGATAATCTTGACCGGTCTAAGGAATGGGCCTTTGGAGAAGCTTGCTTCAATAACCTTTGTCGTATTACCCTGATAGCCGTAGAGCGTTGCTCAGGGGTATCCTCAGCATCTAACGTCCAGCTATCAGTTTGTAGAGTATGTATTTGAGAGCAAATTTCAAGTTCTCTGATACCAACTTGGCCACTGGACTAAATTTTTGCCAAGTATTAAGTTCCTTAAGATTTTAGCCTTGCATTATATCATCGACATATCTACTGAAGCTTTCAACCTTATACTTGCGAGAAATTGAGGTCCCTTTTTATTTGTATCACAAAAATATTTACATAAATACATTTATGTATATAACTAGCGTCTTACTGTGAGTGCTATACCATTGGTACGCCTTCTATATTTCCACTAGGTTTTACGTGTAGTGGATGATGATATAACGTGCAAATAATAATTTCTGTAGTTTGTTTTCAACTCAAACATTCAGCAAAACTTAAGAACCAAAATGGCAATGTTGGATAAAGCATTCCATACCTCTGCTTAACATACATCATTCTTTTCTCATCCCTTTTTTGTTATTAAATTTAAAAAGAGTTTATGATACCATGAAATAAGCTTCAGTTCGTCAGATGTCAGGATCCCTGTTGAAAGAAACCATGAACTACTTTGACCCTTAACCAAGAGGGGCGAAAAACAGTGATTAAAACACGATTTACTACTGCTACTAACTACAAAAAAGGTACAAAAGGGTATTAAGGGGAGGTGCGTACTAAGTAAAAATTTCCCTTTGACTCTACATAATAACAAGTTACAGCTAGTGATTCCATTATTTAACTTTTATTTAAGATTGAGTAAAGAACCTTATAGTAATGTCTCTTTTTAAATAAACACAGGAGTGGCTAATCGGAAGCTGGGAATCATTTGGTATTTACTACCAAAAATCGTAAAAGCAGAGGAAGGCCTCCTAGCACAAAAAGTTGTAAAGATAATAGTTGATCAACACCCTTCCCTCACAAATGATAAGTTATATATATATATTTGATATATACATTAAGTGCTTGAGGCGCTGGCTCGGTTCGAACCGTGTGTGTCTGCCTGAGTACTTATATATATATATATATATATATATATATTAGTACTCAGGCAGACACACAAGCCGTCATGAACTACATAGTATAGATCTCTAGTCTAGATCAATGGTAAAGTCTTCGCTTTCGGAGTGGGAGATCCTGGGTTCGAACCGGGCCAGCGCCCCAAGCACTTCATGTTTA
>JAAAKL020004698.1:0-20512 GCA_010016065.2 Carybdea cf. marsupialis auct. non (Linnaeus, 1758) | reverse complement strand
ATAATTATTTGGTAAAAACCGAAAAACTTTCAAAGTAAAGCACTTTTTTTGTTGGTGTTCAGGATGAAATCTTCTGAAATGTGATTTTGATACAGATGCTCTTAGACGGGGGCATTTTTGTTTGGGAGTCATGGAGACCCAAAAAGGAAAAATAGTACGTGATATTTTCAGTTGGAGGCGGCGAATGTCTTTCTGTGATGACGTCATTTTACTAATCATGTAGAGTACAAGGGGAAGCATGACCCTAGTTGATTTTAAACTATTCCAAAACGTAAAAATATCCCTTTAAAAACTATTTAGTACTTGTAAAAAGGTTGGCTCGAGCATAAGGACCCAGTGGCTGATCGTATACGTAAGTTCCGCAACAAAAAATTCTTATCTGCGAAGATTCTCTCTCAATGGAGCTTGCATATCCACCGACAACATTTCTGTGACTTGAAAATGTACGGGTTCCGCGATGCGTACCATAAGGAACTGCTAGCTTTCCTAACCATGTAAACTCTGTTATTGTAGTCGAGTGGAAATATAAAGGGGAGGAATTATCTGTCACCCTCTGGCAACATACCTAATCGAGATTGCGCCTATTATCGAGAGGACAGTGACATTACAAATTAAGCACCTTTTCTGTTGTGGACATGAAAGAGCTTGCTTAAAGCGTCAGTTTTTCCTAGGTTAGTGACGACTCTCGTCACCTACGCGTGCCGAAGTATGCCCATTACTGTTCTGTTTTGGGTCAAGTTTTACATTAAAAATGATTGCTTGTTAAGGGAGGGGGAAAAGGCCATGTCCTCTTGTGGAATCATAAAAAAGTAAGTGGTGAAAATTGTGTAACATTTCGGCGCAGGGTGTATTGGATAGTATTAACAGATCGTGTCAGAACTAGGATCTATGTAAGACAAGATCATCTTTGTTCTCCATATCTCTTTACATGATTTAGTAATACAACTCTGAACTCTGAAAGTCTATACCGCATGTACTTTGTTAAACTCCGAAACTCTTTCTCACGGGTTAAAACTAATTATCTTTAGAATAGTTATGGTCTTCACATCCGATACTCACTTCCTTTCCAGACTACTTCCAGAACACAGGGTGTGATTATTGCCCCTCTCTCCGCTAAACTCCTGAGTAAGCCACTGAGTAAAAGTTTCTTATTTTTCGCCCAAACTTTGAAGAAGTACTCTGAGATGATGGATTCTTTCCTCGTGTCATAGATGAAAAATTCGCCCAATCTCACAATTTTGAGAGATTTAAGACCTATCTTTTCTTCTATCAATTGTAGGATGGATTGATTTATTATATCGTAAATGTGATGGATTATTACCTTTATTATATGTTTTTAAAGATTTGCTAGGGGGAGGGGGTGTAGAGAGAACCGTTTACAATTACAGCTGTTCACAGTAGTGGCATAGTGGTAGAGTGTCAGACTCACACTCCGAGGGTCGTGAGCACGAACCGACCCTGAGCTTGCCTGCCACGATCCCGAAGGGACTGTGCTCTGTCATCTGCTCTCGTGAAGTGAGAAACTATGTTTCGAGAGATAGGACAGAGGGGGGACTACATGCGTGAATACCAAGTATAGAAAACATAAAATAGCATGAAAAGTAAATATAAAAAAGTAAGCATGAATAGATTATCATCCGGAAAGGAAGAGTAACCCGTTCCTAGTAGTGGCTTCGGCCTTGATCAAGGTGAACACATTTTTAAAAAAAGTTACTATACTTTTAGGAGTATCTCCCAAAAATACGTCATAAAGGAGGAACGGGAATTAAAACTGGAAGTAGTACAGACTCGGAAGACCTAGAGAGACCTAGTAGTCCCCGCTCTTTGACCACCCATACCATATGAACTGTTTGTTCTTGCACTTTGAACATTGATCCATTGCCCTCCTAGACATAGGCTTTGATTAAATCTTTTAATTTAAGATTCAGATGTCTGGGATAGATACTAAATAGTCGACAGAGGAAACTCCAAAAATGTGGCGCCCGTGGTTCCAGTATACTCTTATACATATCTAAAAAGGTAACCTCTCTATTGGATTTATTCTTCTGCTTTTTAGGAGTCCAATAGTAAAATATTTTGCTTTGTTACTGTAGCATAAAATACTGAGAAGAAACAATGGAATTAGGGTCATCACGTCAATTGCAAATTTCTCCAAGGGCATCAGCCGTTTCACGAGCAACAAATGTCTACATACTACACGATACTATACAAGCTCATCTTCAGTTGTAGTCACTGTCTATAATAAAGGGGGGGCTTTGGTGCTGATTAACCCCTAATCACTTAGAGATCATAATAGAGATCATCGTAGAACGACATACATAGATGTCCCTCACGACACAAAGCTTTAAGATACAGGTCGTTATTGTAATGTTATTTTTCTCTGTTAGATAAATAACAATAAATAACAAATAAGTGATCACATCATCAAAATGACTCTTTAAAATAATCATAATAAAAATCTATTGTTTGGTAATGTATGTATATATCTTGCATTGCCATATCTATTAATACTTCCTCTGTGTATACAAGGAAATGACTGTAATCAGATACTACTGATGTGTTAAATAGGAATGAGCTGTTTAAAAAAAACGAAAAAAGAAAACAGATAAATTTAAAAAACGTCTTATATTTTCATTCCACAAAACATGAGCAGAAAATGCCAACTTGTAGAACTTAACTAAACATGGTATGACCATTTCGGCCGATGCAAGGTCACCGGAATATACAAGGTGAATTTCAGGAAATGCAACAAACCCCTGCATGGACCACTTCACATAGATTCTAAGGATTGTCCACTTAGTGGAGTTCAAGCGTGGGACGTCTGCACATTCTAGAGGATAAACTGCAATATTTCTGAATGTAATTTATTGCTCTACGGTTTTCTCTCCCAATGTAATAAAAGTATCCATTACGTCCATTATGCAGGTTGCATAGGACAACTTGTTGTAAATATTCAAAATTTCTTTGTCAAGAAGTATGCAAGAGCTTGGCCCTCGTATGTAGAGTGTTTTGAAATTCAATTTTGACCTGGAATAAGTTCCTCTATCTTACTTGACTAGATATGAGATGTTCACCTTTTGTTAAAACAGTATAGAAGAATATTTTTAAAATTGAGACTAAAAATAGTCAAAATTGTTGGACAGTGCAAAGAATGTATGGTAACTTTAAACATAAAATTATAAAGGGGTAAGAGGAATGGAACCTAGGAAACAGTTCCAACTTCAACGGTAGAGAAACATAGCTGATCAGAGCTGATCAGAGTAAAGTAGAGCCTTGTCACATGTACAAGTTAGAAACAGGGCAGTCAGCAAGCAATATAACTCATCATGATAACGATGACAGTGTTTTAATTTAACTGAGGATTGTGCAGACATCGATTGTAAGGTAAACTCAAGGTACAACAGATTATTGCGTCAACTCATTCGTTATGAGAATGAATTATTGTATCATTTCGTGAAGGAAAATGATGTTGTATATGCTACTGTTTACAGAAACGATAATGTGTAGCTGTTTAGTTTATATGCGTCGTTAGAAAGTGTAACAGAAGGCGCACAGGACCATCTTAACATTGAATGGGGGGGATTGAGGGTGACCAACTTGTCTGACGTAATTTCGAGATCTGAAGTACCGGGCAGATCTAAACTTGCCAGTTTATTCTCTAGACTATTTTTCCAAGATAGTCGAATACAGTGTTCCGAACATTTCCAACCATTTTTTTTTTTTGCACAAATATCAGCTCTTGGTTTTTACCGAATTGTAAACTCGATTTGCATTAAAAGCAGGCTCTACTTCGTGTGACAAAATATCCACGTGCTGTCGCCAAATTTCAGAACAGGCAAGATGTGAATTTGCATTGACTAAATTTTGCTGACTTATCTTCATGTAAATAATAGGGGAGCACGTTTTGTTTCGTAATAGATAAATGCTGTATCCCGTGATGGTCCATATGACAAGGTTGCGTGTAGCAAAATGAAAGAAAAGATATCCTTTGAGTGATTTCAATGCTGTGCGTGTCTGTATCTGGCGCCTGTTCAAAAAAGCGTAAATTATTGATAGCATTACTAGCTTGAGTTATCAAATTGAAGATTATTAGCTACATTAGTGTTTCACAGGAATCACCTGTAAGAATAAATATTGGCGGGAAGCAAATACCGCAGTACCCACAATGCACCGCGGGTGTGGTTCTATTTTGGTCGATATGATTACTTCGCACAGAAGTAAGTTTGGAGATATACAGATATGAAACACTAACCCTTGCGTTGAATCTTTTAGCTGATATACTAGTATAAATTGGCTGCGTATGGTTTTTCAGATCAAGATTGTAGTCTTTTCATGAGTTTGCTTGAGGACGGAGAAGAAGAGAGGGTCGTGAAATATTATCATGAGATTTGTTAGGATACGAGCTTTTACTTTCTGATGCTCGATATAATTCTACGAAAAATGGTCTCAATCTGTTAACGCATAACGGCTAAAAATATATAAATCATTGTCCGCATACAGAAAGTATGGATTTGCTGTTATTTGAAGGAGCAACAGCAACTGTTTCTTACGATCTGAAGGCCATTTGCACAAACTCTGATGTAGTTTGATTTCGACAATGACTCAAAAGAGTTGAATGCCTCTCCAAGGTTGCATTCGAAAACAAAATGTGTAAAACTTCAAGGATTATAAGATATTTTAATCAATTTGAAGATGCTGAAGAACTAGAAAACATCTTGCCACCAGGACTCGAACCCATACTCCAAGCACTAGCGGCTTTTGCTCAGCCAACTGAGCTGAATGACGTGTGATAAAAATATAGTGTAATTTTTTTTGATAGCTC
Source organism: Carybdea cf. marsupialis auct. non (Linnaeus, 1758) (assembly GCA_010016065.2). Lineage (NCBI taxonomy): Eukaryota > Metazoa > Cnidaria > Cubozoa > Carybdeida > Carybdeidae > Carybdea > Carybdea cf. marsupialis auct. non (Linnaeus, 1758). Next base: position 15,690 of record JAAAKL020004698.1, on the reverse strand, counting down.
TTATCGAGTCCCGGTGGTAACACCTTTTCTATATCTCTGGTATCACTTCAAACTTCGCTATTTTAAATCTTCTTTTCCACGACTAACTGTCTTATTTTGTAGAGAAAAAGCATAACTTTACCATGGTATGATGTGATGATCGTCAGAAGAAAGGCCTCAAAAGCTTTTTAAGTAGGAAAAAAATATCGTGAATATGTCTTGAGCTATACTTTGCTTACAAGATAGAAAAGAAGCAAGACAAGAACGTACGATGAAAAATTCTTTCACTTGCACTATCGTATATGCATAACATTCTCCAACCATTATCATATCATATTACATCGTATCATCTCATTTCATACTAAGCCCAAAAAAAGAACGTTTTGCCAAGTATACTTATATTAGAAAAGAATTCAAACAAATGTACTGGTATGAGCAATAAAGCTACTTGCAAGAGCAAATGATAACATCCATGCAGTGGCTGACAACAGTCTGCATTTGCATTTGCATTACAAACATCTGCGGTAGAAACATTTTGAACAATTGTTATATACTAATCCCTCCATAACCTATGCCAATGATATAAGAGAACGAGTCTCCTATTTTAAAAATGGAAATATCAGGATGGAGAAACTTAGAATTGATCTCGAGAACTCAAAATCAAGAAGGCTGTTGTATTGCATGAAATTCCTTCCAAAGTCTGGAAGGCAAAACATTTCAACGATACGGACGGCTCAAATTCTGTAATAGTGTATATGCCCGTCTATCTAACGATGATTTTAAGAAAGGCTACATGCTGCCTTTTCACAAGTAAGGTGAGCTGTCTGTTACGGACAGCTACAGAGGTATTACACTTCTCATGATCACTGCCAAGACTTTCAACGCTTTACTTCCAAATAAATTTCAGCCAGAAATGGCTTTTCCGTATCAATTAAAATTTACTTAGAACTAACAATCCACCCAGGGACAAATTCTCACCAATCCAAGATTATTGGAGGATGTCAGAGCAAAATTCCTGCAAGCATCTTTCATAATCATCGATTGCTCTAACGCCTTCCACCCTGTCTGCAGGGGTAAATTGGCTTCGGTACTTTTGTTATTTGGCATAGCAAAGGAAACAGTAACGAGATCGTTGTGCTTAACAACAACACAGGGACCATGGCACGATTATCTGAAGATAATAAAAACTTCTTCAGATTTTAAGCAGGTGTACTTGAAGGTGATACTATCGCCCATTTCCTTTATATCATTACCTTGGATAACATTCTGCGAACATCAGATAATCACAATCATAAAATTAGGCTTCACTTCTAATAAAGCCAGAGGTACTCTGCCCTAAGCCAAATTAACATCTGGAAACCTGGTGAATGTAACTCATACATGGTATTGCAACACCTCAGCGAGCGTGCCTTGGTTTCTGTGCACTTGTTTTGCTTCTAAGTCCGTGGTTGCGTCTATAACAATGCCTAGGAGTTCGAAGATGTCTTTCTTTTGCTAAGGTTGACACAGGTGGTATGCTTTCCTAGATCTTTCTTTGCTTGGGTGTTGTTGGCCTTCCAGAATCCTCGGAAGTATTTTGCTCAATTTCCAAGTCGCAAAGCCATACAACAGGATCCATTCGATCACATCGCTAGATAATTTACTCTTTAAGATGTTTGAAATGGTTAGTAGGCTATCAAGAGCAGAGCAACCTTTGACTGTGCGTACGTTCGTATCCTGCTCTCTGAATGAAATCTCACTTCCTAAACCTATCTCCATACTTGAGTAGCTAACCTTATGGTTTTTTGAAATCTTCTGTTAGGATCATATTTATGACTTCTGTCTTTTTTGAATTCACGTTAAAGCCTATGGTTGCTTCTGATTGATCGAGTGCATTTAAAAGTTTCTCAGCATCAGAAAGATGTCATGACTTATAAAGGTTGAAAAAGAAAAAGAGAAGTAAACTGGAGGTGAAAAATTGCAGGATGAAGTTGCCGGAGACAATACTGCATAGAAAGGTGAATACAAAATGTAGTGGTTGGCAAAAAAGAGAGAGAAGAAAAGGTGATTTTGTGAGCACGGGTAAAAGTTTGAAAATGCACTAGCGAAAAACACAAGATGCCCTTGCCCCTTGCATCCTTGCCCCCGAGTTGTTAAAACTTATTCGGAACAAGTGACACACTGAAATTCAAGGGAAAATTGGCATTTTAGTCTGTGAATATTATGTGGTAAGCGTTTTTTTTACTTTACTTACATTTCAACGTATAAAAGTTCTATGCCATTCAACATTTTAAGTGGCACATATCAAATTATCGGCTTCAGTTATTGACCCATCATGTGAAGATTGAACTCTGTTGCATTCCATAGTATCCAGGATGTCACGTTTCTTCTACTTCTAGCTATTTCTCCGAGCTGCAACACGTATGCGCAATGGTGAATCTTCTGGCTTAAAATTCGTATTTCTCCACATCCCCCGCCCTCCCCAGGCCTTCCCTGTCTTAGCTTGCAGGGATATGTTAATATGGAGGGAGTGGATTGAGCTTATCAGACTTATTTCCCTCCTTTAAACGACAACCTTTCTCTCTAGTATACCTTCCCATTTTCATCCGTTGTCCCCGAACTTTCAGGCACTCTTGAAAAGGAGAATTCGTCAATTAATAACCTCCCTTTCTAAGAAAACCCCACATGTATAACATATGCTTAATCACTACCCTATTTGTCTTGACATCCCTCCCGAGCAGTAAGTAACACTCTTCTGTCGAACACTTGCTACGATGACCTGTATTTGTTGAAGTGGAAAACACTGCACGTTGCTTTCTCTGCTAAAGATGTAAAGCGATAGGTAAGGAACTGTTTTCAACTAATTTTCAAAAGAAGGCTAAATGGGTCAGATTGGAAAACTGGGAGACTCTAGTTGGTGCGAAGAGCCAGCAAAATTAAGTTTAAGGCTTTGAAATAGCCTGTTTTTAATAAAAGAAGAGGGAGGAAATACGGAAAGATCAGGGAAGAAACACGAGGCTGTAAAAAAGGGCTATCATTTTTTTCCTTCGAAAGCTATTTCTTGCTTGTTCTTGAAAAATGCTTATCTCTTTCCCTTTGCCACAATATTCACCATTGCGTATGTGTCTACTCTCATTTCAAAGTCTTGGAAGCAGCTTACGTTCAATCCACAAAACCGAACATTTTCTTGCTATTGGAAGAATTGGTACAATGCACAATTTGTTATTCTCGTCATCTTTATAGTTCTGAGAATTTGTCGAAATTGACACTTTCATTGCACTTCAACTTTGCTGATATTTTGCTAATCTTGATAAACTCTGCTCATTTTCTAGGCAAGTCACTAGACTTTGCATGTCAGTATGTTACCTTATATCTCTTGTTAAGTCTCAGCCAAAGAAAGCCCGACACGATGCAGCAGTTGTACCGAGCTAGCACTACAAATTTATTGGCAGAGGTTCGATTGGTGGCAATAGTGGTAGTCGTTGATTAGCCTTTCATCCATCAGCGTACGGTACCCGGAGCACAGGGTGGCACCGTCTCCCCCCTCTTTCTAACCGTATCTGTTTTGTCAATACCACAGCAGTTGGTTAGCACAATTTACTAATATCACTTTATTATTTTTCAAGCTTACACTATTAAATTTCAGAACGCTTTACTTAACTCATTCTGCAAGTTTAAATGGTCTGTTTCGTAATGTCATTAACGTCAGTTTTTATTGTGTGCATCTTATACCTTGTATTACTGTTGTCAAAATTATTTCGTTCCCCTACACTTCTCTATATTTTATTACTTGGTTTACTTGAATCTTTGCAACATCTAAAAAGTTTTCGACGATCTCCTTACACTGCATTCTTAATATCATGACTTTCTTGATATTTAAGCCTGCTAAAAAGTTTGTTGGGTCTTTCTTAATACTCTCTAACATAGTCACACTACCCACTCTTATGTTGTCAACTTCCTCTCTTTGCCAATATTTAGGTTGAATCCCCTCTTGCACTCTCAACCTCTTCACATTGTCAGTAGTGCAAATTCATAAAACTTTGCAGCATCACCGCTCCACTCTCCTTTCAATTTCGCGTTTCACTTCGCTTCTCTTCTCCTAAGCAAGCCTTGTCCCCTTGTTAAGCATGTCACTTCCGAATCGTTTCTTTCCTTCTTCTATTTTTTCATCAAATCAACGTCAATGGTTTACTTACCTGTCCTCTGCTGACTAAACTCAGTCGCGATTAAAAGCTCTACATACACGCTGCAGTTAGATGAAGCAGTTATTTACTATCACATCGCCCACAAGACGGAACTTTAGCTAAGAGAAAACCCACCATCTATTAGTGACATTTAAGACCATGCAGCTGATACACCTCTACCCAACTGTGTTACAATTGCGTGGCTTGTTGAGGGCCTGGTGGCATGATCCCTCTTCACATAGCGCTAGCAAAGTCATCTATACTAACCTTCATAACAAAACATAATAGACACTTATCATTGGTTGCCTCAAAATTAAATTGAGTTCTGTCCCAAACACAGTTGGCACTCTTTAGCTGATTAAAACTTCCGGACAGAAACATTGGCGATGTTCTGCAAATAGTAAGGGACACTCCCTGGTCTCTTTCTCCTGAAGCCCTCACTATGAAAGGCTTTGCTGTCTGGTAACAAGTAAAGCTGCCTTTACAACTGATAGATTATCGGTAATCTTTAGATCACCTTGTGCTGAATTTTGCCTGAATTATATGACAAAGAGAATTTCTATAGATCTGATAATTGGATTGGAGCCCACCTATGTGTCTGTAGCTGCAAAAAGTCAACTATGTAATCGTACTATACTTTATGCAGACATTACGAGGACGTTCTTTTACTCTTGTAAATTGGTTAAAATTAAGCAGTAGGGAGTAAGTATGTTACTCAGCATCCTCCAATTCATGTCAAGAATATCATTTGGGTGTCGTCATTACTTGGTTAACACGCAGTGAAGTTTTGTTTCTGTTTCTTCCATTTTTGAATATAAGTGCATCAACGTGTCCGGCGTGGCCATCTTAATTAAACAACAAGACGTGAATGTGTGCTGCGCACAATGAATAACTGATGGCAAATGTTGGAACATGGTTTCAAAATCAACTTGGCTGTGCTATATTTATCGGGTCAGTGCAGCCAAAACACTGTCTAAACAGTTTTCACCATCTGCCCGTCGAGTATCTTCTATTACAATCTTTGACCAAGTGCCTGTGTCTGGTTTAGCGTGCGATCTTGTGGTTAAATTCAAGCTCTATCTTTGACATAGACTATGACCCTTTCGAAGACATTCTATCGTATTTCTTGCGAAAACTGTTTGTCTTCAGGCGAAGAGTGATAAGGCAGGGGTTCCCTTTGTTAGGTAAAATGAAACACAGTCGGAGGTTTAGTTCATACCGAGACGCCTGACCAATGTCCCGTACAACACATGTCCTCTGAATGACATCATTACCATTCTTTTCAAACAAAGTAACCCATCGACATCTTTGTGTCCTGCCTCTTATTCTTCATAGCATGTTCTCCATCATAATGATTTCTTTTAATTACCGGACAGTGAAATCTATATGCGTGCCAATTATTTTGGATACCCGGTTAATCAGTTACAAAGAATTAATATATCTTCTTAAAATATCTATGCCGCGCGTCGACGTTACATTTGAATCTGAAAAAAACTGTTTTGCCTTCATTTCTTTCCGACGTAGTTTCATATTACCATGTTTTTGTAATGCACAAAATCAGATTTTGAGAAAAGCCCTAAAATATGATAGATTAAGGTGATTTTATATTTTCGTGATAACTACTTTACTCCCAATTGCGTCCGGTTTTTTGGTAAACAAAGTAAACAAAATTGCCGTGTCACCATGATGACTAAGTCAAGTCTACAATTGAATGCATATGTCTTCCGACTGTGAGACTAAATAAGAAAATGAGATAACCTCAGTGGTTAGAACTGATCACCACCTTGCTAATCTGACCATACCAGAAGTAACGAATTCATTTCAACTCCACGGGTACTATTTGTGTCTTACATTACATTCATAATCCCATGTAATAGCCATTACTACTTTCAGTTCGAAAACAGAGGGATACAAATTATACAAAGGGAAAGAGGTGAATCACAAGCGCATGCGTGAAGAAATGACGGATTTTTCAACCGCAGGTCAACAAAGCTCTTCCTTGCTTCAGAAAGAATGTGTCATAACGTCCTCTGCAACGAAACAATATAAATATCTTTACGGCGCGAAATTGTGACAATGAGAAATTTAGACCTACTTGGAGAGAAGTAGCGCTAAAAATCTATGATTGAATTAGTTGATGTAAAGTTTATTCCATGTCAATGAAGAAGTGGGAAGAACTAGAAATCGTGCCCTCTCATTTCATTATCAGCGTAAATAGATTGACTGTTTACACTAGAATACTCCTTTCCCACACCGATGTGAGTGAAATGTTGGATTTCCAAATGTGGTATTTTCAGAAAACTGATCTGTCACCTTGTAAAAAATACTAGGATTTTGCCATTACTGCATCAATGGTTAATGTTGTACTTAACCATCCTCGCGAAGAGAGAGCACAGATTGATAAGGGGCCAAAGGCAAATTTGTCCTCCCAACCAGGGCCCGACTGTCTTTCATCTTATTGAGAATGACTTGTGAAACTGCCGCTGATGTAGATTAAGGATTACAATCTTCTTATTGAAATGAGTTTGTCTTTTACTAACGATTTCTGTTAAATTTGTATGACAAAGTTTCTCTTGGTTTTGAAAAAATTAATATGTGGGCTTCCTCTCACTCCAAATTGCCCGTTGCTGATGTTTCCGAAATATCTGAGCGTTCACATTTAACCTGATAAGATCTCGTATATCTGTGTCAAGGAATAGGTATCACAGAAATTCTGGACCATTTCTGGACCAGTCCTTTCTTTGTTCCTTTTACAAAAGAGGAAATAAGTACGTCCTATTGTATAACTATCGGTTATAAAAAATTGCAACAAAATTACTACGATCTCCAGTAATTCATTTCTTTGGATTCATTAGAATACGTTAGTTAGAAACTTACCATACTGGATTACCAAGCTTCCATATTACATGCTATGATGACGGTGATCTATAAAAGGAAAAAAAAGCAACTAGGAGGACAAAATAAATCCAGAATCCATTAGTATCTTATATGTATCCATAGCTGTACCCCCCAGGTAAGAAGACAAGGAGAGGTAAGCCCATGAAAACCATAAACGTGCAACAAGCAAGGCGGTAGTCGAAGAGAAGATTTATGGAAATTTTTCAGGACGAACAGTTCAAAACATCGAACTATTTTAAAACTACGGTAATACTTTTATATCTCAGGGAAAGGGATAGAAATCTTTAAAGTACTTACCGTAGCAACAAAGTTATTGCCAAATAAAATCTGTATGTAGAGTTGGCTCATATCGCATTGATGGCAAGTCCTGATGACTTTACGTCCTACTTTGTTTTCAGTGATTGATGACTTTCCCACAATTGGCGTGTGGCTTGCTGGGTGTGATAAAAACAATTTGATGGTCAATTTTTTTACGGAATTGATTTGAAAATTTTTCGTTCTGGACAAAACTCAAACGATATTCTGAAAAACATCTAATATTTAATTTGCTAATATTGTATGCAGTTGCGTCCGCATTGCTAAATGCTGGTTTGTCTTCCGGAGGGCAACCTAAAATAGGTTCTGAGAGATAAAGACATACATCGCAATTAAGTTCGGCCGAGAAAGAGCAGCAGAAGGCGAGGCTTCCACTTTTCCACCTACTTTCAGAAAACATTATTTCAAAATCTGACCGAGAAAATGCAATTTTGGGCGACCTGGAGCAAAAATTTTGAAGTGGACTGATTTGTCAACAATAATAGTTAGTCTTCTGCGGGCTACGTCTCCTAATATCATTTATATTATCCTGTTGTTTGCTATAAGAGAAAGTTTAAGGTCAATTTGATTATAGTCCCCGCCTCCAGATATTTTCGACCCCTATTATTACCCTAATGCCACTTTGCTTCGTTCTAGCACAGAGTCTAATCATAATTTGCTGTGAACTAGAATTTAGCAAAAAGGTGAGGTTGATGGGAGTAAGCTCCATACTTTATATTTTGATTGATCAAGGATTCAAGCAACTCGAGATAATTTTACTATGTGTTCAGTAAAATTACTTTTTCAGCTGAAATGACACTCGGCTTTACAGTAAGTTCACATGTAACGATAATCACAAATTAGATTTGGATGAAGTAGCAAACCATTTGTGTACTAGAGAGCTTTTTATTATCAGACACTCCTCAGAGTTTCGTCTGACACGTGTTTAACCACTCAGTTCCACGAAAAATGATTGGTGAAAAGAATACCAATTTGGTAGTCAGAGTTCTGATTAGATCCTTGTAAAATATAACTTGGTATTAGTTTCACTCCTTCCTTTCCATGCTCCATTCTTACCATTTTGCACTCTTAGGAGTGTCAGACGAAAAGCGCTTTTCACTACAAAATTAGTTTCCCTAAATCGTGCAATCTTAACGTTCTGTACCATAAACAAGCTTTTTGAATATATGGATGACATTCAACAGGTCCAAACTTAATAAAGACAAAACTGAACTATTACTCGTACATTCGATATTCCTTAGCCCTCCTTAACTTCTCCTTCTTTCGGGATTGAAGTGATGAAATACTGATGCGACTACGGCTTCACACATAAATATTATAGTTGCAGACAAATTTTACCATCTCCGAAACATTTTAAAGATTGGAAAATACCTGAGCTTTGATACCACTACGTTACTTATAAACACATTTGTGACCTCCGAGCTGGCCTCCTGTAAACTCACTTTTATGTAGTCTAACAAACCATGACATTAAGAACCTTCAATGTCTTCAGCATGAAGCTGCTTATGTTATTACTTGCCAACATGACTATGATTTTATCACTACAATCCTTAAGGTTCTTTACTAGCTTACTGTAAAATACAGGACTGTCTAGCAAGTCAATTTACTCACATTTAACTAGTAGAATGATCTTTGGACCTAACTAGTTGGATCAACTGCGAGTTCACTTTTTGTTTTGTTGCAAGGGCAAAGACTGGAACACTCCAGACTTGTTTGCTTGGTAATAAAGTCCTTCTTACCTCCGTTAACATGTTTGTGACTTTGTTAGTATAAAGTTTTCTTACTTGCTACGCTAGTTCATATTCTTTTCACAAACTTGTTATTATAGTTTCATAGTTAAATTGTTTTGTATATTGCTTGTATTAAGAAAATTTAGATATGCCTGTAAAGTGATTATCTAAATTGTAGTTTGTCAATGAAACAAGTAAATACAATGTTTAAAAAAAAATTATTATTATTATTATTGTTATTATTATTATCACTAGTTTACTATTTTTACTATTGTTAGTTTTTTACTATTATTACTATTATCATTATTACTTGATTGCATCATAAGTAGACTAACTCCTCGATCAATATTTTGTACTTAAATTTTTCAAGAGGCTAAATCTGAAACTGCTTCAGCCGAAGCACAGCTATCTCGCTCCTGCTTACGCTAATTTACGCCTGAACTTCATACTTAATCTTCAAAATTTGGACGTCGTTTGGACGTGTTAATAATGTCTACAGTCGTATTAAGTCAAAGTTGAACTGTGTGCGAATAAACTACACAAGTTATGGCTTATATATACATACGTTGTGCAAGTATATCTGTAAATAGCTTACTATAAGGACGAGGCAGTATCATTTACGTTGTGGCAACAGCTGTCATTAATTTCTGAAACATAACTGTGTCACCGCCTGTTCTTGCCGACTTTCAACGACTTTTACCTTTACATGTAATTTTTTTCATTAAAAAATTTTGGACTTTGCATTGCTATATCAAAATTGTGTGATTTTATTTTTGCATAAGCCAAACACTTACTTACGGTACAATTATTGAGTTCATATCTAGAAAGGAGGGGCAAGTGTAAGAGTTTTTGGTAGTTTTGGGTACAACGGAGTATGTAGGAACTTTTCAATGATATATTTATGTAGATTAGCTACTAAATATCGTTCAAAGCTTCGTATTTAACTTCAATAATGCCCTACAGTTTACATGAACCTCTTCTCTTGGTGTTGCAAGGGTGCATGAGATGTTAAAATCCATTTTTTATCTTTCTTCATCAGGCCAAGCAGGTTGAATTCTCACAACTCGAAAACAAACACAAATCTCTGAACATAGAAATGCGGAAGTTGGCTGATCAGCATGCCAAGGAAAAATCAAATATGGCTCAAGAGCATGAACGTAGATTAAAAGACGCGGAGGAGGAATCTCGGTCTTCGAAGCAGAATCACGAACAAGGCATCAAGAGTTGGGAACAGAGATTTAAAGATCGGGAACAAAAAATGCAGGAGGTAAGATTGTACACGATAATTACTGGATGCAGAGCATATATTTGATGTATTTCGTATGTGGTATATTTGGCACGTGGTATACATGTTTCTATAGCATCTATACTGTAACTTTGCCGTTATATTTGATATGTTTGATAAGTGTTACTGAAATAAGTTAGAAAGACTGGGTTGAAATAGGTTATACTGTATACGTTTGTAACGTTCTTTTTACCTTACTATCTCTGCCACGTTTAGCCAGACAGACAACAAACAAGGCTAGTTTTATCAGCATTTTCTTAAAAGCTCTTCATATGCTGTTATCAAGTAGAAGGGAGCTCTTCTTCTTCCCTCTTCTTTTTGCTTTGCGTATACGTGTGTGTTGCAACCAACTCGCTACTAAGCTACAATGGTAACTAGCTTCAAGTAATCGTATGTAAAGCGTGCTGTTAGGGAGTAACTTCAAAACATGTACTTTTGTAACCGTGCAAACATTTTCCATCAATTTAACCAATCAGATCACTTTATAGGTTACGGTGCCTGACGCAAGTATTGCCTTCATGGCTGTGGTCAAACGATTTCTCTGTTTGTATCAAATGACTTTTGATAGTTATTTTGATTGGCTCATTGCAAGCTAATATAGATTGAAATAAAAAGTGGCCTTACCTTTAAGCTAAGGCTACATGTAGCAGCGTGCAGAACATATATGATACACGACATGCAGCTGGGTGCCATGTAACCGCTTGTGTCGTCAACTTTAGCACACAGAAGGGTATAGATTATGTAGCTTAAAAATTTGCTCTTTATGCCACCTTGATATGATCCTCGCCAATTTTATAAACTCCCCCAATGACAGTTTACTCGTTCCCGTTATTCAATTTTCTATGAAGAGTGCTTGTCAAAACGCTAATACGAAGTAAAACCTTCAGTTAATGTTTCATTGAAGTACATGTATTGAGAGACTTGGTAACGTGAGGGGCAACTGCCCTTGTGACATAGTATGTGTCAACATCATGCCTGGCCTGTGATGTTGATATTAAATACGTTATGTCCGAAGCACTACACTTGATTACAAACTAGGAAACACAGGAACATAGGTAGGAATGACTACATCACCATTTCTCGAGTCCCTTGGACTAGGTTACTCTTTTCACGACAACTGTATTCTCTATCAATACATGATACTACTCGCTCTGAACTCTGACCGTATTTCGTAATACATGAAATAATATTGTGACTCAAGGTTCAAATGTCATTCAAAACGAGGCTGATTAATTAGTTTATAGTCCTGAGGATGTTTGTGTATGTGATCACAGATCACGACTGTGACATATGGGTGTACAACAAAAGAATACAGACATTCATAACTTCTTCCTTCTCCTATTGAACGAACACAACTACGTATGACTGCAAGGGTTGCATGATATCCAGGGGTGCTTGTCTGTGAATTGAGAGTACACTACCTTGTTTTTACGAGTTTTATTATATCTGGCCTAACAGGAATGATTGTTCTTCTACGTAAAGAATAATCTGTTGATTTCAAAGTACCCTTATCATTCAAACAAATCTCTATCGATGTATTTCTATCTTACAGACATCTGATCTCTATGCAAAACTGAAACAAGAACACGGCGAGGTAACAAATGAAAATGGAAAATTAATGAGAAGACTAGGGTGAGAGTGGTAGTGTTTTCACTATTGTTGCTATTGGCATCGTGATAAATGTAGCAACGTTGTACAGTAGAGATTGATGTAGAGATAATAGTGACGTACCTTTCTCATTTAATTTAAATTTACCAAGAACATGACATGTGTATGTAGCTGATAAAGATTTGTACATTTCAGCCCCTCGTTTTGTGCTTAAATGAGCTACGCTGGTTATCGATGACGTATTGAAAGCTTTGACATGCAATATAGTTGAAGAAAACCGAGCAGACTATAAACAGTTACTTTGTGACTGACCTGTCATACTTGTGTCTGCTTAAAGCGCATAATTTCCTGAAGGCTCGTCATCAACATGCAGAATTCATTGATCAAAGCTCCCATATCATCACGTGTTAACAAGCAGAATTGGCTCCAACAAGACCAATGGGGGCGTCAACTGCTAACTGAAGCTTAACATATTAATGGCTCGATTCATGTTTCGCATATGGTTCAGGTTGATTGTGTCTCATCAGCAGATTTTGCTTCTCTGAACTGATCCATGTTGAATAGCCAATTTGCTTGTTCTTGAGTGCCATAAGCTTCAATGCTACAACTGTTAACTTCTTGGTTGATCAATAAGGACCGCTTTTGCTTGAGTATATTTTTAGCAATACCTGATCTAATGCCAATCTATCAACAGTGCAAAGGGTAAGAAGATTGAAGCTGCGATAGAAGAGTCCTCGGCATTGTGACCATGCCCGGTGCCCTGTATTTTCCCCATTTACCATTATTTATTAGTTTCTCTCTTCGAAGCTTTCTTGTGTATTTTGGGTTTCTATGATATCGGGCCCTGCCTATAATGGGCACTCCCATTGAAAGCTACTAGTAGAGGTATTGTACTTTATACTAAGTGCATATGGCGTAAGGTGATTTGGTAAGATCATCGTGACATTGTCCAATATTTATACTTTTACACCAGAACGTACAAAGATTCAACAGAAGAATTGCAATCGAAAGTTAAACAATTAGAAAACGAGTTGAAGAACATTAAAAATGCGGAAATTCGCTTGCAAGAACAATGGAAGGAGGAGTCTAATGCAACTAAAGAACTGGTAAGGGCGGGTTGTTTTCTTCTTAGGTTATAAAGTCGCCGCGCATCTAGGAGACGAGGAACGCAAGTGCAGTTTCTTTTTCTTGGTAACCGAATGGAAGCACGAATTATGAAATAGATGGGGTAGCTTATGCATTTGAAACCACCGAAAGTGAACCGCAAGCAATCTCTTGACTTTTCAATAGTGTTCTATTTTTTGCAATGGCAAATGCGGCAAGAGCTTACTGATCCTTTGTAGACCATACGAGGGGCATTAAATTTCTGATCTTTATACTTCCATCCCCTCCTCCTTATGACATAAAGTCGGTACTCTAGTTGGCAACTTTTGAGTCAAATTCTTTAGATAGTCCCTTTTCAACGTTAGGCCAACAACGGCCAATTTGCATTTTTCTGCTTCAAAAGATGGATCCTATCAACCTATCAATCAGAGCCAAATAACTGCGACCCTTTTTGTTGCCAAAAATACAAACGGGTAAGACAAGCTGTCATATTAATGTCACCATTTTTTCGTCAATGAAGATGTTCTTTTGCCAAGCACTAGAGATATCTTTTAAGCCTCGTTTTCATTTTCTTTTCCCCACGCTAGCCATACTATTATTGCATTTTTTGCACTACTTTTAGTTTAGCACTGCGTTATCTTTGTTTTATTTTGTACCACTAGTTGTTGCATTAATACATTTTCTTTCGCATTTATCAAATTCATTTATTACCAAGTCATTTAACACTGTACCCTATTTAAAAGAAGGTGTATTTGCAATGCCACACTTTGCACCTTTTTAGTATAGCAGCTGCAACCTTTAGCCACCATATTTATATGAATACAACCTTTGTCTTAGTATAAGTTTTTAATTGAAAGTCACCGATATGTTCTGAAAAAACATTATGGTGTTTGCCTAGAAATTATAGCAATAAGTATATGGACGTGAATATAGTAAGTTCAGGTTTCCTAATAAGCTTATGATTCATCGTAGTCTTTGAACTTGAAAGGCAGTGATACTACGTCAAAGAAAGACTTGTCACAGTTACATCTCCTGACTTTAAATCGGCTGTGGTGCAGTTTTAGTTCAATTAAGCGTAGAGCACTACTGCTAGTGTGATCATGTTCACTCTGACGCTCGTACGAAGGAATTCGTGGTTTGCAGTTGCTTCGTGGTTTTGAGAAACTTTACAAGAACGGTTCTTGTTACTTGTTTGATTTCTTTCCTCGATCCAACAGTACTCTAAGGCGAAGGAGGAATGCACACGGCTGGAAATGGAACTGCAACAAAAGAACGCACTAATGGCGAAGTTGAAGCAAGAGAAGGAATTTAGACTTAAAGAGGTTGTTAAATGATCGCATGCGATGTATCATATAATTTGTCTACTTTAATTTTCTAATTTAATTCGCACAATTTCGCTAATTATTAGCTTATGAGCATCCTCTATGATTAACCTCTTTATCACGTGTTGAGAGATGGTCTAATTGCCCAGGGATGTTTCATCTGGATGTATAGGGAGCAGGAGGCGGTTGCACACGTGACGCGGTAGTTCAATGCAGGATGAAGAAAATAGGTTTTTCTCTCTCTGGCGGGAAATTTGCATTCAAACCTTCCCCCAAAGCTACTAACAGAATATTTCTTTAAAATATAACGTGAAGATTCGAATTTTGTATGGGAACGAAATATAGCGACTACTGATTTTAAGCAGTTGCTATTTCGTTTATCTATTTTGTAGTCTGACTTCTACCTTATTGATGTAATTATTTTGATTATTTTGAAAGTATAGCCCCTCCCCCTGCAAAAACCAAAAACGATATTCAGTGAGAGTTTGAGTTATTTTCTTATATTTTGTGATTCCTAACCATCAAAGTGATGCATTTCATAGACATTTTCATGATTTCATTACCTCAAAAAACGATGTTTTGCTCGAATATATTTCTTCTGTACTGATGATAACTACACTAGGGGAAAGTCACTTGCAACCTTGTACCAGAAAGTAAGGTATGAATCGAGTATTTGATGCCACCTTAACTTTGCACCTAACACAGGATAATTGTTGGATTTGGGGGAACACTTGCAATTTCCAACGTGATGACGAAGTGATGGGTATGATTTTTTGAAGCGAGCCTATTCGAACGAAGCTGCCCCAGATATTTCACTCCAAGTACGTAGTTCACCATACATGTCCAATCCCACAATTAATGACTCGTTTATTTATAACTTTCGGTTTGCGATATCTTCGTTTTCTTTTGAAGGTTGAAGTTTCCACAACAGGCCTTGAGCAAGCAAAAGCTAGGCTCGAACAACAAGTAAAAGATAGAGAAAAGGAATGCCAAGTTTACCTTGAAAAGGTTAGATTAAATTTCCTTTGTTGTTAACTGTGAAATTGCTGTCTTGTAAATTTTAACACACGTTATCGTTGTTGTTTAATTTAAGATCTCGGCTAGTTTGAAATACGTGTTTTTGTGAATTGTGCATTGTAATTATTTGTTGCCTCGTCAGGGTTGGCACGATTTAAATCAAACGCTTGATTTTTTAAAAATTTGAGTAGTTTTTTTTTTGCTTTTGTTCTTCTTTTGCGTTTTTAACAATGTCAGCCAGTAGTAGAACATAACAGTTTTATTTACAG